>CAIGRT010175249.1:0-21948 GCA_903798405.1 Fraxinus platypoda | reverse complement strand
TGTTATGCCCTAATATTCATCACATATTTGTTTCTTCAATTATCAATTGTTTACAATTATTTTATATTTTCAATTAGTCAAAAGTAGTTAGGAAAAAATAAACACAATGATCATAAATATTTACTTGCTTTTGTCAAATAGGAGTTAAGAAAAATTAGATTAAGGGTGTGTTTGAGCTACATTATTTTGGAAGAATGTATTTTGAAATAATAGATTGATGGAGAATGTGTGGTTGAAAAAGATAGAAAAATTGTTGATGTGATGAAAAATATTATTTTATTGAAGAATGTGTAGTTGAAAATGGGTAGAAGAATAAGAATGAAAATTTTAATGTGTGTCAAACATGGGCTAAGTTCTAAGTATAGTTATCGTGGGAACGATAATCTGAACTCAAATGTCCACTATATTACTTGTTACGATATCGTACACTTGCGATATAAAAACGCAACAATTGCTGAACGTTATCGATCTAGCAACCAATTATAACTTGATCGCTAAAAACTTTCATCGACGATGAATCAGTGACCAACCAGCGACCAAAAGTGAAATATAACTTGGTCGCTAAAGATCCTTTGCGACCAACAAATACCCTTTAGACATTTTTTTTTGTAGTGAGTTTCTTCTTTTTCAACAACTTTTCTTAGATGAGATATCATATATATAGAGATTCTAAGTTAGAATGTATGGTTCTCTATTATCATAATCTCTAATAAATTTAGTTTTTAGATGAAAGAAAAGGGTTCTTCACCACTCAACCACTAGAAGAAATGAAAAAAAATAAAATTAAAGTTTTAAAAATTAAAGATTAAAAATCATTATTTTCCCCCAAAATTTAAGCGAAGAACCAATCAACGTTTAATTTCTTTTTCATTTTTCCTTTGTTGTGATTAAAATTGAGAGAAATATCTATTGCTTGACAAAAGTTAAGCACACCTTTTTCTTTATTTATTTTTTTGTCATTTGATTATGTTATGAATTAATCCCTAATCCTAATTGCACGAGTATTAATATGTAAAATGAAATTAAAAATATGCAAAATATACACAAATTTACGATATTGTTCACTTGCAACGTGAGAACTAAGTCCTAAAATTTAATGGCTTCCCCAATAAATAATCATTTGCCTATCGTAAGAATATTAGTATAATGTAATACCTGCATTATCTTCACAATATATTATTGAATAAAAATTTCAAACTAACTTACAAAGCAATCGATGATTGTTCTTATGATTCAGATAAAAAAAGTGTTTTTGCAGACAAATATTGTCGAAATTCAATTATGAGAATTATTTTAGTTGATTGTCTGTCATCCAATAAAGGAATAATAATCATATATTTCCAAACTAAAGGACATAATTATTGGGGTAACTACTTAAGAAGACATTTTTGGTGAGCCTTTAGAGGTTCTCATGTTGTCGCAACATATTAAAAACCATAAAATACTGAATAAAAATCGTACCGATCAGTTCAACTAAGAAAAATTAGGAAACGATGCAGTTACATTGATGAAATTTAGTGGTAAAATAGTCGAAAAACCGACCAGTTCGACCAATTTCCGGGTGAACTAAGACAGCCAACTGATTCTGTTCAAGTTACATTTTTTTTTTTTTTCGGAAAAGAAAAAATAATTATTTATTTAATTAATTTTATAAACACAATTCAACCATTGACTCTGGACCAATTTTAAAATATTGTAAAATATTCGAATAATGATAATCAATATTATTAATAATTAAATAACTACTAGAACTATATATGTATCAATGATCAAGTGCCAACAACATTGGATTCTTGCTTGTTCAGATATTTTAATTAAAAAAACAGCAAAAAGAAATGCACTTACAGGCCGCTAATTTTATATTATTCAATTCTCACTGCCTTTAATCATAAACTATTTGTCCACTTTGGTAGTTCATGCTGTCGACTTCCAGAAATGGAATATTTGTAATAAATAATTCTTCGTTTCCATTATATTATCTACTTTTTATGTCCATTTTTGGGAAAAAAAAAATGTATTTGGGTGGACAGTTTTATTATATTCCAAACACATTTGGCTGAAGTCTTCCAACAGTAATTTATCCATGATTCATTCGACTTAAAATAATGTTAAAAGTTAATAATATCTTAATCAACTTATATCTTAGAAGGTCAAATTTGCAAATTAAACCACTATGCCCCTATTTGATTTAGATAAAAATCAGATGAAACGTGTGGTTGAAAATTCGTGAGTATTGTGAAATATGTGATTAAAATTTATTGTTGACTTAAGACTCAGATTTTAATCATTTTTTTTTTTAGTTGAATCAAACAGATATGTTAATTATTGTTTTAATGTAATTAACGTGAGATTTTACTCTTATTTATTACATTTTTAAGAAAGATGTTGACGCGTTTAAAAATAATATACAACTTCCATTTGAGCTTTAAACGGATTGATTGCTCAATTGACTTATTGTAGTGCGATGCCATACTTGTTAATGATCACTTAATGCCAAAAGCCTTCAATTTATTAGTGTTGTTTCGAATTAACTTAGAAAAAATGAAAATACTCAAAAATCTTTATGAAAAATTTGTATTTGGAGAAAGATATTCCACTAAGAGAAGTGCAAAGGAGTATGTCGGCCATGAATGTATTTTCATAGTCAAAATCACCTGTGAATTTCGACTAAATTTTTTATACTTGTGACATTCTTCTGTATCAGACAAAAAGCCACGTTAGAAAAAACAACCTTTTTTCATTTTGATTTCATGAATCAAAAAGCAAGGATTGAAAACAGCTTATGATATCCAATGGGCCATGGCCGACCTCTACCAACTAGTACTATATGCTTTTCAACCGTCTAAATCTCCCCTTACTAATATTAATTTAATTCTCGTGNCTCTACCAACTAGTACTATATGCTTTTCAACCGTCTAAATCTCCCCTTACTAATATTAATTTAATTCTCGTGTGAGTAAACTAGCTTGTAAAAATTCTCATAAAGATAATAAAAGTTGTAATTATGCTTATTTTTATTCCATCTTTGCTTCTACGGTTTGAAAACTCCCCTCCTTATTGCAAATATAAGGGTACGTTCTTTTTATCATTTTCAAATCGTTTTCTGTATTCGATTTTTCAAAACAGTGAAAACGCGTTCTCTTTCCTATTTTCGAAAACGTGTTTTTGATATCCAAAATTTAAGGGTATGTTCTTTTTACCATTTTTCAAGTCGTTTTCTGTTTTCGATTTTTCAAAACAGTGAAAACGCGTTTTCTTTCTTATTTTCAAAAACGCGTTTTTGAAAACAAATTAAAAATTTACAAAGAAAACTCAAAACGTTGGGTGTTTTCAGTTATAATCAAGTCAAAATTTTCAAAACGCGTTTTGGGTGTTTTCAAAATAATTTTTCAAAATGCTAAAATGAACACATTTTCAATAATCTCAAAATGGACACTCAAAACACAAAACTCAAAATGAATTCAAAACTCAAAACAAAAAACTGAAACATAAAGAGAACAACCCCTAATTTTGTCCATTCTTTGAGCAATTTTGAAAACATCACAAACTCGAATCTCATTCCAAGTTTGTATTAGGTTGCAAACTATGTGAGTAAATTTTTATTTGAGCATTTATTCATTTATTATGAATGATTTTGCAAGATTCCATTATGGATGGGATAAGATTTTATTATTAATATTTAATAATTATATTTATCTTTTTTAAAAAAATCAAATGTTGAATTTATAAACATTAACTTACATACTTTTATAATAACGTTTCTACAAGGTCATTTAAATTATTTCATATTTTATTTAGAAATAAAATTCATTGTGTCATGTTGTGTCTGTTGTGTCGTTTATTTTCTGAATAAGAAATTATTTATTAATATGTTTGGATAATTGCTTGAAAATGCTTTGTTTTATTAAAAGATCATTTAAAGGAAGTTGAGTACAAATAACGGAAGCAAAAGTAGAAGCCCCGTCAAAGCGATAGAATTAAAAATAGAAATCATGTCAAATGAGCTCATAAACGCTGTATTGCGATCTGGCCAAATGTCTGTGTGGCTGATCTTATCGAGTCAGACTCACGATTTTTATTTTTATTTTTATCTTTTTTGCCGATTATTATGTCTTAAAATTAACTTGTACCCTTATTGTTGAATGCCTTCATTGTGCATATATGATGTTCGACATGTGCGGGGCGCCAACGTGAAGGAATTGTCGGGTGCAATCTAAGGTACAGTATAGATTGTCCACTGTGTCTCTAACAGTCAAAGTGGGGCTGGATTGCTAGGGCCGATAGCGTCTAATTTTATACTATCAAGAACAGCAAAATCAAGAAAATTAAATCATATAAAGAACACATGGTTTATAGCGATTCACTCTCTATTTATGCTGCATATATGGTATTACTATAATGAAGAAGACAATTAAACAATAAAGGAGTATAAATACTAGGACGATCTAATGCATATGTAGACTACCTAATAGGTAAAGGGTATGAATAGCATTACTGCTCGATCTTGATGGTGATACTTTCAAGCTAAGACATAGGTTTTTGCTTGATCATTTGAAAGAAACCCGAGAGAATATTTGACTAAAAAATATGTAAATTTATTTCAGAGAGGCTCAAGATTTTAGCAGAAATTTATGTTACTGGCGTGATATCATTAAAATAAATAGCCTTTTTGTGCCTAGCCTTTATTTAACATGCTTCATTCATACCCCTTAGCCATTTTGACTCGATAATGATGTAAAATTTCCATATGCATAAAAAAACCAAATAAAAGGAATAATTCCTTGTTCCAATTAGGCAGAAAGAAGAAATACTAAAAGCTGCTGCTTCGGT
The DNA here is from genome assembly GCA_903798405.1 of Fraxinus platypoda. NCBI lineage: Eukaryota > Viridiplantae > Streptophyta > Magnoliopsida > Lamiales > Oleaceae > Fraxinus > Fraxinus platypoda. Next base: position 17,118 of record CAIGRT010175249.1, on the reverse strand, counting down.
TTACCATTGTACAAAAGGGTAAAAGAAGACGAGGTTCAACATTGGACACGCGGTGGAAACTACCAAACTAGAGTACGAGGTCGAGCCGATTTCTGGCAGAGCCATAATTCTATCTATTTCTTTCGTTCTCACAGCAGAGATGAATGTGTGATTACATTCCCTTCCCCTCTTGATTTATTTTGTGATGAGCAAATTACTTGTCTATTATATGTTGAGGCAGCACAAAATGGATTTTAAAAGTAACTCCATAGACTTTCGGTATTCAAACTTCCCGACGAGTCATCTGACAGCATTCTTGGTGGGCTGAGCAGCATTCCTTCCGCCATATCCACCAGCAAATTAGGCATATCAAACAGTGCCTCCTCATCTATAAAATCATTTTCACTAGTGACAATCTGTGCGTTAGCAGAATCAATAACATATCCCGGCTCATCAACTGCCACCTCCTTCGTAGTCTGGGGATTCATTAACTCAGCCGCAGAGGCTGCTGCTCGTTGAATATCAGACGCCGAAGGAGAGACGGGGACCTGATATGAGCTAATATGATCCGGGAAGTTCAATATAGTATCATTCCCCTTTAGGGCTAATGCCGCCACGTCATAAGCCGCAGCTGCCATCTCCGGAGTTGGGTAAGTCCCGAGCCATATACGTGTCGTTTTACGCGGTTCTCGAATCTCTGACACCCATTTGCCACTTCGGCTCCTTATACCGCGGTACATTGGGTGTTTTCCACCACTAGGGCGACTAGTTGACCCACCGGACGAAGTGGAGCCCATTCCGGATGCCTTATTGGTTTGTACCTTCCTAGTAGATGGTAATTTTCGACTTCTTGATTGATCCCCTTGGTGAACATTAGAACATAATGGAGGGGGTGGAGGAGAGTTGAAGGGTTCTTGGCTAGCCTGTGGATATTGGTCTACTAATTGGATCATGTAATTAGGCTGATGTGAAGGGTTAGCCATATATAAACGTGTAATTATCTGTGTATATCTATGTATGTATAGTTGTACAAAACTACGAATAGTGATATGAATAAAATCTATTGATATATATATGTATGTTTATCTATTAAGGGTGGAGAGTTGAAGGATTAGAAGTGAGTAATGCTTGGTTTATAAGGGGAAGTTATTTGTCAAAGAAAGTGAAGCCGTGGGAAATTCGTGGCTCATTTGCTAGGGTTTATGTGTCGTAATTTTGGTGGGGTTGGGGGGTAGGAGAGTCTATACAAGTTTTTGCAAGGAGAACATGCATTAGCTCAAGCTAGTTGAATTTTGCCACCCTTTGTTAACAGAAAGCGTGTCATCAAAAAACTATTAAACGAAAAAACAATTTTTTTTTTTTAAATTGTCCAACGACAGAATGTCATGTACACCAAGCATTGTTAATTTTTCTAATATATTTATATATCTCTTTGTGTCATCAACTTATCCAAAATAATATATTTTGGGAGACACCGCAATGTTAGTCCATGGCCTTATTGTGTAGCCACTATGTGTAAAATACTACAATATAATTAGTTATGTATTTTATTTGATAAAAATGAAAAACAAAATTGTCAGAAGCATATACACAATCAAAGTGTGAATAAATTATAAAATACTTGGAAAGGAAAAATCTCATATCACTTAAATATTAAAATAATAAGCAATGATGATGGTGGCGGTATATGGACTACTACATGGAGGAATGCAATTCAATCTGTCTAAAACTCAAACGAGCATTCAAATTTTGACTTGGGCATTATCTAATGAGATACAATCTTCCAGCTTTATATTGACGATAAAATTTCATTTCACTTAAACATAAGAGCTTTTGACGTTTTAAGATGAAATATCAAATTTCGATAATCCCTTATGAATAACATTTTGAGACAGCTTTTAATTGTCACACAAGGCCTAAACTACAGAACGAAACATGGCGTTAACGTTGTTTCATAGCCTCTATCTTTCATAGCCGCTAGCTTTTAAACCTAATTTGTACACCTTAGTGTCATATGATGAATGGTTTGCTGGGTTTTTGATTGGGCAATGGATTTGACAATTCTGTGCATTCAATTGGACCTGAGAATTAAGTTCTTCTATTCTATACCTCTCTTGATCAGTTTGATATCAAGAAAACGTTGGGAGTTTTCACTTTCTACTTGCCAAAAAAGGTTGGTAAGTACAAGTTTTTCACCTCTTTCTGTCAATTATATATGACACCAAAACCTAAAATTAGGACAATTTGATCAACAAACCTAATTATGTTAAATGTGTTCATTAATATTGATTATTAACAGTGATTTGATTACTAGCTTTCAAAGTTAATGTTGGATTCCCGGACATATGCCCTATTAGACCACATGTTCAAACAGTTTTGCTGTGTGTGTATATATATATCCACCCTACAATGAGGGCAAAAAAAGCCAAAGCCCTAACTAAATGAACTAATTCTTGAATTCATTATACACTTACATCAGGTTGAGGTACTACAAAATCAAGAAGGGTAAATCCGATCCAATTTATCCCTATAATATATGGTAAAAAGAGCCAACGTAAGTGATTTTAGCTCTAATAAAAAGAAAACAGGCTCTTGAATCACTTTTACGTTCATGTCAAGTCGAGATACCGGAAAAAATAATAATAAAAAAACCAATAAAATATGTTCCAATCCATCCAACAATATGGGGGTAAAAAGGTCAAAATAAGTTATTTATACCGAATAAAAAAAAAATTTATTCTTGAATCCCTTCTATGTTGCTATCACGTCGCGGTATAGCATAAGAAGAAACATTAAAATCTGATCCCATTGGATGAAAATGTTAAAATAAGTGATTTTAAACCTAAAAAAAAGAAGACTGGGCTCCTGTTTGGGCTCTATTTTATTTAAAATGAATTTTTCTTTCTCTTCTTTTTAACAACACATTCTTCAATAAAATAATATTATACATAAATTCAAAACCGTTTATTTCTTTTTTAAATCACACGTTCGACAAAAAATTACTATTTCAAAATACACTTTTTCTCAAAATTTGATTTTAATGGAGCCCAAACAACATCTGAATCTTGAACTTTATTTTATGCTCGCGTCATGTCATGATAGTGCAAAAGAAAAATAAGTAAAATTCGATGCAATCAATATAAATAAACCTTTTGATCTGATTTCAACTGGGCCATATTATATATTTGATTAGTCATATTAAAAAAGAATTCCAGAACAGCCTCAAAAGATGCCTGAGATAGGGTCGGAACAGCAAAAAACAAGTGTTTTTTTCCATGGATGATATTTAACCAACAAGGCTACAGATCCCACCAAGCAATACTATTAAAAATGATTTCTGTTTTTTGGAACAAGTCATTTCCGAATTTCCAGAACCTTAACCTACAACGTTTCGAACTCTCATCATTATTTGACAGAAGGGGCATTCCATAAACTGAGATTGATTCATTGTATAAAGTTACTGAATTATGGCCCGCGACAAGAATGAATAATGAATGAAAAGAACTTCAATTTATTTGTATAAATTGGATATGATAGTCAGCTTTGAACTATAATTGGTGTGGATTTGTAAGTCCTCCTGCTTTTCTTTTTAATGAAAAGTAAGGTTTACATTTTACTTAACAGCAGTAACATAATTTACGTTCCTTTTCAAGAAGAGGGGACATAGCAATTTTACTTTAAGAATATCTTTGGAAGTGAATTGCGATATCTTAGATTCTTAGAACATCTTTAATGCATTTTATGGATTTTGTCATCGAAATGTATATGTTGAAGACTTGCTTTTTATGTGACATTGATATCTCAATTTCAATATTAATATCCAATGAGTTCTATCTACCTCTTATATGACTGCCTACGTATCCTTTATGTTAAAAATAAAAATGAAAACTTCATCTAATGATGCATATGAAAATATTGAATACCCAAAGATAATAATAAAAAAGAAATTTAACTGTTGTTGATTCACTTTGTGTAACTAGGCTTCTGAATCGGGATGAAGTGTTTCACAGTGTTGTATTAGCTTGACAGTTGAGTCACTTCGGAGATGAATTTTTCAGATACCATTTAGTTTGCTCATATGCAAATTTCTGTTTGATTTCCTTTATTTCAAAACTTATTGGCATTCATACATTTTCACAATAAAGTACTTTTTTTTTACGTAAATTCAAAATTTATTTCTACTTTTTAACCACACATTCTCCAAAAATTTTCCACTGCAAAACTTATTTTGATGAAATAATGGACATCAAACAGGGGCTTAGCAATTCACAGAAACTTGGAGATGCTATCTTGGAGTAGATGGTCATAGTGTTTGTTGATCTCAAATTTTGTACCTCCAACGTGCCCAACCGATCCCAAGGCCTTTCGGGTCCACGTAAGCCTGATTCCTGCACACTTGGACAAATCGTTAGCCACACATGGCTTCCTTTGATGGTGGAGTTAGTCGCGCGCATTCATATGGTCAAGTCAGTTGTTGTAGGATGACTGGGTGTGGGAGGTGCTTTAGATGCGAACCCCCAATATAAAAAGGGGATCGGCTTTGGGGAAATTTTTTATGATAACAATAAGGATAACCAAGTTGTAGTTTGAGAGTTTAAACTTGTATTACATTTGGAATGACACGTTGTACGAGTTTTTTCTTTATAGTAGAATATGATAAATATTGGCCGTGTGATGAAAATATATGTGGCCTCATCCATACGGTTGAGGCCTCTTGTCAATGACATCAATCAATTATAAGTATTTAATGCTAATACCATTTTGTTGTCCATAATTCTGACAAAAGGCTTAAACTTGGCCTAATGGCAAGGTAAGGTGGCAGCAATAGTAAATTGTCACATCAATTACTTATTACTTATTACATAAAATATCTCTTGCTGATCCCCTTGTAGCGTCTCCTGCCATGAGGATTCGGCTCTATGTAGGGGGTCAACTTCAGCTTTCCATACCGGTTCGGCCTCTTCATAAGGTTCGGCAAACTGCCTCTTGGCAGAATGACGTGGAGTACGGGCCCAAGTTCGGGCCCTACATAGGATCTTCTGGGGTCTCGTCTGTCGAGGCATAGCAATAGTCACTGAAGTCCAAGTATGGATATTCATATAATGCGTGGACATTTGTGTTGAGGTGTAGCTGCTGGAGCAAGATGTATGCTTTTGAGAAAAAATAATGTAGTATATCTCTTTTCCCAAAGTCCAAGTATGGGTATTCATATAATGCATGAACTTTTAAGTTGATGTCCTAATGAATTGGACTGTCATGTCGTGTGTGTAGTAATGTCAATATGCGAACCTGGTTGAAGGTGATGCCTTTGTTTTAAGGTCGAGCTTGTTAATATAGTTGAAGCTTATTATAAAACTGAAATGCACTAAGGCAATGCCCTTGCTAGAAGGGAGAGCCGTTGATGTAGTTAAAGCTTTTGATAAGGCTGAAATGCACTAAGGCAAGGCCCTTACTAGAAGGGAGAGCTTGTTCATGTAGTTGAAGCCTATGATAAAACTGAAAGGTACTAAGGTGAGGCCTATGATAAAACTGAAACGTACAAAGGTGAGGCCTACCTCCAACGTGACCAACAGATCCCAAAGCCTCCCGCGTCCGCTTAAGCTTGATTCCTGCACACTTGGACTAATCATTAGCCATACGTGGCTTCCTTCGGTGGTGGTGGAGTTGGTCGTGTACACTCCAATGATCAAGTTAGTTGTTATATGATGAATGAGTGTGGGAGATACTTTAGATGCAAATCTCCAATATAAAAAAGGGGTCAGCTTTGGGAGAATTTTTTATGATAACAAGAAGGATAACCAAGTTGTAGTTTGAGAGTTTAAACTTGCAATACCTTTGGAATAGCACATCGTGTGGGCTTTTATAGTAAAATATGATGAATATTGGCCATGGGATGAAAATATGTGGCCTCATCCACACGGTTGAGGCCTCTTGTTAATGACATCAATCAATTATAAATATTTAATGCTAATATCATTTTGTTGCCCATAATTCTGACAAAAGGCTTGCGCTTGAACTAATTGGTTGGGTAGGAGGGTGGCGACAGAAGTGAATGGTCACATCAATCGCTTATTTCAGATTACATAAAAGATATCCTGCTGTCCCCTTAGAGCCTCTCCTTAGAGCCTCTCCCGCCATGAGAGTTCAGTTCTATGTAGGGGCCGACTTCAATCAAATGGGTTTGACTTTCCATAACGGTTTGACCTTTTCATGGGATTCAACAAACTACCTCCTATAAGAATGATGTGGAGTGTGGGCCCAAGTTCGGGTGCCACATAGGATCTTCTGAAGTTTCGTCAGTCAAGGCGTAACAATGTTCTTATTGTCCAAGCAATATCTAAACTATTCCAATAATACCTTGATTAGTTTGAATTTAATAATACATATTTGTACATTAATTAAACTAGTTTATAGAATTCTTCAATTTCATAGAATACAATATCTGAAGTCTTTGATGTGTGTGTGTGTATAAAATAAATTGTCTTCCATTAGTGTATTCAATGTATTAATTTCTATTATATACATACATTGTATAAAGTTTTTCATTAATGTGAAGACTATAAAAACCTTTGAATAAGACAGTTGAAAGAAACAAAATCATTTTATGATTTACTAGATCTAAATATAATTTTTCTTATTTTTTATAAATTTATATTTTCTAGCATGATCTTTGCCTTTTTGGTTGATTAACAAAAAATTGTGAACAAGGTTATAAAGATTCAGAAGGCCAAAGAAAAGAAAGTTGTCGAGTACTGAGGCAGAAGAATTATTGAAAAATAGTTTTTCATTTCTTCAAAGGGAAAATTGGAACTTAAATTGGAAGAGAATAGTTTTCCTTATATTCAATCAGAAAATTAGAATTGGACGTCCTATGAAGATTGGGGATGAAGTTTTATTCACAAATGTGTTTGACTGATTGGGTAGTCCGTCGAGGAGCAAAATGAGCTCTATGAGATATGCAACAAAATTCGATGCCTACAAATAGGCAAGAAAGAATAGCCGCCAAGGCTATTGCAAGAAAGCATACAATGGAGTTCCATCGCCCCTCCTCTCCGCCTTCCACCTATGCTAGAGTAGAGGTCCAATGAGATGACGGGGGTCGGGCCCAATAGACCTGTAGATAGATGATGATAATGATGAAGGAACTTAGGGTTGGAGAAGATTTATTCTTGTACTTGGCCGTTTCAGAAGAGGTCTTTAGGTCCATACTTATCAGAGAGGAAGGCAGTCAACACTTGCATGTATATAATGTGAGCAAAGTCTTGCAGGACGCGGATATGGAGAAGTTGGCTCTCTCATTCATTACGTCCTCTTGTAAGTTGAGGCATACTTCCAGTCATTTAACATCCATGTGCTAATAATTTTTCCACTCAAGCAAGTGCTGCAAAAGACGAATGCTTCGTGGACGTTATTGAAGTGGGCTGTGGAGCTAAGCCAATTTGACATAAGCTTCAAGTTAGAAACCTCCATTAAAGGTAAGTTCTTATCGATTTTGTAGCTGAATTCACCAAAGCACCTGAAATAGTGGTGACCATGGAAGCCTTGAGCTACCCACTTGGTACCTCTTCATAGACGAATCATATGGAGAAGCAGGCTCAAATGTAGTAGTTATTTTAGTCAGCGCAGAAAGCCACAAGCTTAACAATGTAGTAGGGTTCGGTTTCAAAGCCCTGAACATCATCGCCAAATACTTGGCTCTTCTGGTTGGTTCGTGCTTACAAGAAAAAAACAAGTAAAGTGGCTATCTGTTAACAATGACTCCTGATTGAGGTTGAGTCGAGTGAATGGTAACGTCACTATGAAAGAAAAAAGCATGACTGCTTACCTGAAGCAACGGTTTAACTTTCTACCTCACTTCAAAACATTTTAGCTCATCCACATCTCGTGAATCAACAACACCAGCTTAGACGCTCTATCAAGTTGGCAAGCACCAAAGATTTAAAGTTGCTCAAAATTGTGCCTATCAAGTACTTAGTGAGCCTTCAACTGAGGCCAAGAACGAGGTGATATGGGTAGAGGGAGCTCATCGGTTGACGAAACCAATCATTGCGTACTTCAAAGATCACACCCTTCCAAATGACAAGGAATATTGTTATCTCGTGTCTCCCATCAAGTCAGACTCTCATTTTTCTTTAATAAATATTTGTGAAAGTCTGCCTCTTATTCAGTCAACTACGGTGTGTTTGTGTTATATTTATTTGATCAAAATTGCATTTAATATGGTGAATTGGCATTGTGTTGCTTGTTTGGTTTAAATATGGATGAATGGTGAAGGCAAATGATTAGCAATTTAATTTTGCCCATGCGTACGCATGGTTTGAAACGATACTGCATGAACCATGTGCATGCCCATGCTTGCGCATTAGGATAAATTATAGCTTTTAGGCTTATTTTATAGTCTGATTATTGGCGACTTTTCAATGAAAAAACTCAACTTTTCATGTAAGGATGACACTATTTCATGGATGGTGAATTAAAATCTATAAATAGATGATAGATTTCAATTACAAACAGATCAATCAAAACTCATATTGTAGTGCGCCTTTGATCCAATTTATTTACATATTTAAACTTCTTAAAGTGTTCTTCAAGTTTTGGAAGATAAACACTAGTGCCTAAGTGTATTTTTCTTCAAGGCTTAATTCAATCATATAAGCCATTTGTTATGAGTCCCTTTAAGCACCAAATTAATCGGACAACGATCACGTGTTTAAGCCTTTTTATCACAGTTTTGGTGTTCTAGATTCTATTTCTTCTTTTGGTTCTCTTCTTTTTTCTTTGAATTATATCCCCACAGTTTGAGCAAAGAACCATATGATATGGCATAAATCTTTGCACATATGTACACGATGTACCATACTTATTAATAATAACTGAGGCATAATTGACAATAAATTATGATCTCTGCATAATCCAAGTTCTCAGAAGAAGATTGCATTTGATTTCTGTAGGCTTGTGCATAGATTTTTGTGGTATTATTTTTCGAGAAATGCTACATGTATAGGCAGCATGACAGATCTGTTGGTGAATTTAAAAAACTATTTTTCAAACTATCTATAAAGATCCTTTGTACAGATAGCAAAATGCTTATTTTCCATTTACTTATCCTTTTGATGGGTGATTTCACATCATCATCGCAGGGATACAATGATAACAATGGAACTGTCGTTTTAGGTACTTTTTTTTAATAACTAAGATAGAGGAGGATCGGGATAAACTGGTAGGTGTCATTCACTATTATGCGCCTGCAACCTGCGAATTCGAAGTAGCAGAGAATGTTTTCCGATGAAAATTTTTTGTCTACCAAATTTTGTGAAGGGTGGCTAATTTGGAAGTAGGGTAATTCAAGAATAAGGGGGTGAGCTAATGTTGGAGGAAATCCCCACATGTATAATAGAGGGGAGCTTCAATTCTTCAATGGACCACCCCACCCCCACTCCTTCTCTTTGCTAGTTACTTTTTTAATAAATAAATGATAATAATAACACAGCTTATCATTAAATTTAAAGTCGTGAATAGTTTGTGTAATAAAAAGAGGAGGTATACGATCAGTCGGGTCATTAGAAACTAATCTAAACATAGTTTAAATAGCAAGGTTGTGAGCTACTGTATTTCCATTCCTAAGATTAAAACTACAACCACCATACCTCACGTCGCTAAAATATGCCACAATATCTAAAGCTGTAGGAGTATTTTGAGCTAGACTAAACTCGGAATTCAAGCTTGCATTTAGCAACCTCCACCTGCACCCCAACTCCTTGGATTACCAAGTAATTCGAACAATTCATTCTATTTGGTGCAATAGATGTTGACTGAAAGAAATTAAAAAAAATCAAAATAGTACATTTTATATTAATGTGGTCAAAATGCACTCTCCTACTTCGGATTCAATGCGTTGTTCTAAACATGTTTATATTCTTCTAGAGCTTTGTGATGTCACACTTATTATCATTGTTGGGTTTTCATACCCAATGAATCTTGAGCGATAATGTAAACGTTGGATTGAATTTCATAGGCATTAGTCGATGAGTGAAATTATTACCAATAACCAAATCCAAAGGCTCGACCTAAAAACAATATGGACCGTTGGAAATAGTTTAAGAAATTTATATTACTCACGGCTATATATACATCTATTGGATGGCTTTGAATCTTGGCCTATTTAACCCTATTATTGGTTCAACTAGAGCCTAACCTACTCCTATATATTGGTTTCCTTTACCCTAGCCGTTTGTGTATGAAAGTGGAAAAAACATGGCTACTCCTTTGCTGAAAATCGGCTGCCATAGTTGAGAGAAAACCGATTCCTTCATCTTGTGTATTTTGGTCCCTTTTCTAACCTTCTTCCGTTTGTTTTTTCCTTGCCTTTGAGGACCACAAATAATCATCGTTATCTTTTCTTTTGTGTGTGAGATTGAGAAGCAACCGAGGTAAATATTGGTTGTGGGTTGAAGCCATTTGGATTGGTTGATTGATAGAGAAAGGTAACGTGAAACTGAGCCCGAAAAACACCGTTTTTAAGATCCTTAGAGCGAGCTTCTGCAACAATTGGTATTAGAGCTTCAAGTGAGTGGACTTGGCTAAAAAAATTAACCAAAAATCGACTAGAAAGCCGGTAGAATCGAAGTAGAAAACAGATCGAAAAACTACCCAGAAAATTGCTCAAAAATCGAGGTTGTTTTCGTGATTTCTGGCCAAACCAGAAGGAGTTTGGTGAAATGGAGACCACTGGCGTGACGTGAAGATGAAGGCATACCAGGGTAGTCGGCACATGAAGACATGAAGCGGTGCGTAAAGCCCACGCGCAGAGACTGTTGTGGAGAGTAAAGGCACATACGACGGTTTCTGGTGGAGGTCTCTTTTGGCAGTTTGTTGGTGACATTTCTGACATTTTTGTATGGTCAGTTTTCTGTTTCAAGTTATACAGTGGAATCTGGATTGATTTATCTTTCGCACGTTCGGGATTCAATCGTAGTTGATTGATTTTTGCGATTGTAGATTTTAAAGCGAATAGTAGTTGCCCTAAAGTGATAAATTTGTATCTCTTGTTATTTACGGACTCACATTGGTCCGCTCTGGTATATTAGGTTATCCCAATTTAAATTTCTGCATTAGCGCATCGTTGTGCGGGATGACATTAGGAATGGGGTTACCGTGTGAGGTAATTATTGCTTGTGCTAGAAATTTAGAAATTATTTGCTATGTTTGAAGTGTTGAATTTGATTGCAAATTGGTAATTGCTTTTGTAATTTAATTGTCGTTACTGCACGCGTGAAAAATTGAATTTTTTTGACATACCTTCGTGTTGCATTGATTATTCTATTAGAACACCTAGACTGACCCCCTTGCAAATTCCCTTGATACCGAGATCGAAAACCCTAGGAATTTAGAACGGTGTATACTGCGACATTAGGATTATTTTGTGTGACCTATTTGTTCATTTTAGTTCTATTTTTTCAAAATATCTTCACATTTTGAAATTGTAATTTTCATTGGGAAAGATTACTTTTTAATTTGACAACAAAAATTAAGGGAATTTTGATTCAACGAAATGTTTCAAAAGTCATAGATGACAAATTTTTTACAAATTTGGCAAGAGTACAAAAAGAAGAATATGATTAACTTGCTTATACTTTGATTATTCTAACATATCTGACACTGTTTTAAAAAAAATTGGTAAACTTGATACCATAAAAGAACTTTAGAAAAAATTGGAAAACTTAGGGGCTGTTCTATTTGTATTTCAGTTTTGTGTTTTGTGTTTTGAATTCATTTTGGGTTTTGTGTTTTGAGTGTCCATTTTGAGATTGTTGAAAATGTGTTCTTTTTGGCATTTTGAAAAAAAAAATTTGAAAATACCCAAAACGCGTTTTGAAAATTTTGGCTTGATTATAATTGAAAACACCCAAAACGACAACGTTTTGGATTTTTTTTGTAAATTTTGAACTTATTTTCAAAAACGCGTTTTCTAAAATGGGAAAGAGAACTCGTTTTCATTGTTTTGAAAAATCGAAAACAGAAAACGGCTTGATAATGGTAAAGAGAATATGTCCTTATATTTGCTTAAATCTACTTTTAATAAGCTGTACTTGTTTGAAAAAAAATTCAATTTTAAAATGGATCATTCAAAGGATCTTGATGATAATTTAGATATATTTAACGAATTTGTTCAAGATATCATTAATTAGGATAAGAATATGTCTGAAAGTTATAAGATCATTATTTTATTTAATTATATGTCTTATTCATATAGAGAGGTTAAGAATACAATTAAGTATGGTCTGGATATCTTAACACCTGAAATTGTAATTGATTCTCTTAGAAGTAAAGAAATGGAGATTAAGGCTGAAAAGAGGATAAGATGAGTGGTGAGTTACATATGATGAGTAGTAGAATGAAGTTTAAATAGATAAATTTGGGTAGAGCTCAAAACAGTAGTGATTCGAGTAGTAACTCGAGTGATGAAGGTGGTAAGAAGAAGGGCAAGGGTTGGGACAAGTCCGGTGGTAAGCGGTGTTACAAATGTGGTAAGTCTGGACACTTTGTAAGGGATAACCCCAAGACGAAGGATAAGCGGAAGGTTAAAATGAGAGATGAGGCGAATGTGGCTATATGGTTGAATGATGACCTTAGTGAGGTTTATTGAGAGTTAACCTAATTACTGCATGTGCATTTGAGTGTAATCGTTTTTGCATGTGTGTAATTTCTTAATTCTGTTGTATGGTTATATGTTGCATTTCAATATGTTTGATATGTGTATTTGTATGAATTTGAAATCAATTTGAATACTTGGTGTAATTGCTTGCATGCATAGTGGGTTGGGATGCATTAACAATAAGTGTGTTGTGTCTTCTAGTGATGTGGAGTATAGATGCCTAGGGGTACATTGGTGGTATGTACTGGGGATGTGGAGTGTGACATTTGGATTACGAGTGGAGATGTGATTAAATGTTTGAATCCTTTACCTGTGAAAAACCCTTAGTGTGAGAGAGACGATTCTATCACTTTTATTAGGTGGGCATTCATTATCCACTTAGGTTGAAAAAAGTGATATGGTGATAGAGGATTATCTCGTGGACTTAGGATCTATCGTGATTTACTGTTTGACATGAGTTGAGTGAGTCTAGTGCGCATGGTGGGTGATTAGAGGAGACATTTATTCTCGAGGTGTGAGCAACACGGAATGTAATATGATAAGTATGGTGAGATCTTTCTGAGGTCATTTATGTATTTGTTGCATGTGTTTTAACCTTTTGTTAATGGATTTGGTGTTAATATGTTGTTCTGTGTGCTATCCTATGTTATATCTTTATCGCATGTTTGTTTGCTCTTGATTGTTTACAATTATTATTTACTTCTACTTGGGTATTTTTTATCTCAGACCTGGTGAGTGCATGGAGCAGGTATGGTATGTGTTTCGAATTCAAAACACTGTGTAAGGTCTGTGATTCCAATTTTATTGGTTTCCTTGATTATGCAAGTATTAAATTATGATTTGATTGCTTGCAAGTTGATTGGGTATAAAGGTGGAGATTTGTTGGGTTTTGATACCCAATGAATCTCAGGCTATGATGTAAATGTCGGATTGAATTTCATAGGCATTGGTCGATGAGTAAATTGTTACCAAAAAGTAAGTCCAAATGGTCAACCCGAAAACAATATGGACTGTTAGAAGTAATTTAAGAAATTAATATTACTCACAGCCTATATATATTTACCCATTGGATGGTTTTGAATCTTGGCCTATTTAACCATATTATTAGTCAAACTAAAGACTAACCTACTCCTATAAATTGGTTGCCTTTACCCTAGCCGTTTGTGTGTGATTTGTGTATGAAAGTGGGAAAAACGTGGCTGCTCCTTTGCTAAAAATCGGCTGCCATAGTTGAGAGAAAAATGATGCCTTCATCTTGTGTATTTTGGTCCCTTCTCTTACATTATTCCATTGTTTTTCCCGTGTCTTTGAGGCCTACAAATCATTATTGTTATCTTATCCTTTGTGGGCGAGATTGAGAAGCAATCGAGATAAATATTGGTTGTGGGTTGGAGTTGTTTGGATTGGTTAATTGGTAGAGAAAGATAACGTGAAACTGATCCTGAAAAACACATTTTTGAAGATTCTTGGAGCGAGCTTCCTCGACAAACTTGATGTTAGCCAAATGAGTAATTATATTTGTAGTGAAGATTATCGGCAGTCTTCCTACGCAGCATACAAGTGTCGGTTCGTGATTTGGTGCATAAAATCACGAACCGCCACTTGTATGCTACGTAGGAAACTACCGATAGTTTTTACTGCGAATAGCATTACTCTAGCCAAATAAATGGAAAACATAATCACAATCAATCTAATAAGTAATTTTTTTTACTTATAACTAAAATGACTTATAAGCTAAGCTAAACATGCAACACTAGTTATGAATAAGAATTATCTGACTCTTATGCCATAAATCATCTTAACATGGTAGGAAATAATGCATACTGCCTATGCACTTAACACGATGAATAATCACATCTTTTGTATAAATATTTTGAAATCCATCACATATTTTGATTGGTATGAGGTCCTTATGTAAAATAGCATAAAATCCATAAGCAATAATGTACATAATTTGAAGTCCATAATCATTTATAATGCATATCTAGTTCTCTTATCACCTCTATATATCGATTGTGCATAGATCAATCTTGTTACACATTCACCTCTTCTGCAGATGTAATATTGATGTAAAATAAAAATAAATAGTGATACGGATGAAGATTGGTTCACGGCCGCCCCGGCCAAATAACTGAAAAATAATAAGTAGAAAAGAAAAAAAACAATGGAGTTGAATCTATTCAAGAATAATAATGTTATTTAGCCCCTACTAGGATTATAATCTTAATTCATGTGATGCTAGGTGATAGACTAAATGAAATATGAAATTAAATGACTTATTTAATTATACTTATCATTTAATACCACATTAACGTCACATAGACTGGAGTTATAACTCCAATGAGGCAAAATAGCATTACTCATTCAAGAATGATCATTAAGAAATTTCCATAAAAGCAAGCTTATACAAAAATGAAAAATAATGTTTAATGAAAATAAATACTGTTGAAAAACTTCTATGTTAAATTCCCAATGGTAATTTAACAGAATAATTAACAATGAAACGATATTTGTAAATGGTAATTTCCTTCAATACTCTCTCTCAAGTTGGAGCATGAAGATTCGTAATGCCCAACTTGCGAGTGAAATGTTGAAAAATATCATTCCTGAGAGCTTTGGTGAAAATATCAACTAGTTGAAACTTGTTAGAGACGTCCTTAGGAAGAATGAGCCCATAGAGATATTTTTCACGCACGTAATGACAATCGATTTCAATATGCTTGGTGTGCTCATAAAAAGGGGATTGCGGGTGATGTGAAGAGTAGCCTCATTGTCGCAATAGAGCAAAATACGTTGCGGATGAACAATAACAAGATCACGCAGAAGAGATTTGAGCCAGACAAGTTCGCATGTGGTCATGGCCATTGCATGGTATTCTGCTTCAGCAGATGAATGAGAAACAAATGTCTGTTGCTTTGTGCTCCAAAGATGGGACTAGTGCCAAGAGTGATGAAAAATCCAGTCATGGAGCGACGAGTAGTAGGACAACTAGCCCAATTAGAATCTGAGTATGTGGAGGTCGCACTGAGTGGAATAAAAGAGTCCATCCCCTGGAGATCCATTTAGGTAATGAAGAACATAAAATGCAGCTTGGTGATGGGAATCCCGAGGGTTTTGCTTGAATTGGCACAATAGATTAACTAAGAAGCAAATGCTCGGGCAAGTAATAGTGAGGTATAGAAGTCGACCGACTAACCGTCGATAAGAACTGGGATCAAATAGCAGAAGGCCATCATCAGGAGTAAGCTTCAAGTTCTGATCCATGGGAAAGGTGGCTGATCATGAACCCAAATTGACAGAATCGGTAAGTATGTACAGGGTATACTTTCTCTTATTGATAAAAATGCCAAGAGGTGATCGACCGATTTCAACACCAAGAAAGTACTTCATGGTGCCTAAATCTTTACTCTTGAACCCGTTATCAAAAGTAGTTTTGATCATAGTAATGGCAGAGTGATCGTTTCTTGTAACCAAAATATCATCAACATGAACTCGGACAACAGTAAAAGAGAAGCCAATAGTCAGAGTAAAAAGGGAGTGATCAGTTGCAGATTAAGTGAAATCATCAAACAACAATACAGATGAGAGTTTTGAGTACCAATTACGTAAAGCCTACTTAAGACCATAAAGAGATTTGAGTAGTGGTGGAGAGTCGCTCGGCTTGTTGAAAGTCGGCTTGTGGAAGGCTCGGGCTCGTCACCCAAGCCGAGTCGGCTGGCTCGCCCACGGCAAGCGGCTCGTGGGCTCGTCCAAGCGAGCCACCAGCCTAAGAGCTCGTGGTTTGCCTAGCACAGTGACCGTTTAAAAGTGGCCAGAACGACCACTTCTAATTTATTTTTTTCCCTTCTTTTTTCCCTATAAATATCCCTCCCATTCTCCTTTTTTTCACACAACTCTCACTCTCTAGTCTCTTTTATATTTTATATTCTAATCTTGATTCTACAGATTTCTCAATTCTACTTCAACATTCAATTTCAATTATTCAATATCAATTATCATACTACAAATTTACAATTACAATCTTACACATCAACTTTCTTTAAATTCTTGATTTGTCACTTACGTATACATTTCATCACAATTCACAAATGGATCCACACTCATTTGTTGAAAGCTTGTTCAATATCGGAGGCGAATCACCTATCACGCTGCAAAGTCAATTTCAGAATGAATTCATCGGTCTAAATGAGTACATATTCCCGAAAATATTCCAGATTTCGATGCTCATAGAAGTAGTAATCCAATTGATTTGGATGACGTTGATGTTTTTGAAGCGGAACTGAAGGATGAACATGAATTAGATATTTTCGATGCAAGATAGAAGCAAAAGGGGAAAAACATGCAAAATTTTGAGATCATTTTAAATTGATTCCAACAGGTCGTGTGGTCGATGGAGTTGCAGAATCTAAAGCAGTATGTATATACTATCAACAACGATTGACATGGTAAAAAGGCATTGGAACCACCCACCTCAACCGTCATTA
>CAIGRT010175214.1:0-20043 GCA_903798405.1 Fraxinus platypoda | reverse complement strand
TTTGTTATTTATGAAATGTAATATTTAAAACTAGGAGTTATGTATTGTTCCCTTTCAAAAACGTTAGGCCCAATTCATGGATATATGTCATTGTATATCTTTGAAAATCCATTACTAATTAGTGACAATTACCCACACCAAATCACGCAATTGCAAACGACAAACCTTTCTCCAGTTCTCATGCTGCCGTGCGATTTGCGAAGTGTGAACTTAGAAGTCAGACCTGTTGCTACTGACAACGAGTCGCCGTCGACATCGACCTCTCAAGTCTCAAACTCTCAGACGGACTGTAAGCGCCTCTCTCTCTCTCTCTCTCTCTCTCTCTCTCTCTCCTTTTTCGTTTTTGTTCATTTAATTCATTTTATGATTTATTATTTATGAGTTATGATTTATATTTTATGAGTTGTGAATATGATTTATACAAAAAAAAAAAACAATAGGAATACGAGTGAAATTGGAGTACGTGATATTTAGGAATTTTGAATCTGGATAGAATCACTTTTTTAGTTGGCACAAATTTGGTGTGAATTGAACGAAGACAACACTGTAAAATTGATAGAATTTAGGGATTGGAATTGGGACTAATTTGGTAGGATAAGAAATATGTGGATTGATTGATGATTTTAACTCGATTGAATGTAATTGATTAAGATGGAGAGATCCCCGTTAGTTAATTGAATTAGAATAAGGAGAAGTGATTTGAATATTTTTATTTATACTACTAAATTACGGAGTCGGAGTAAGATTGTATCATATTTCTTTTGGGTTATATTGAATTATATTTTCACACACACATATATATGATTTTTACGTTTTAGTGTATTTACATATAGATTGGAATTTTTTTATTTAATTAAATATTAATAAACAAGGACATTGATTATCGACGATCAATGGTTAATGTCCGCCCTAACTTAGTTCCAATCCTGAATCCGCCACTGTGGACGAGTCTAGTGCAAGACTTTTGCATGAAAAATACAGTAAAAATCTAATACTAATTTCGGGTTTAGGTCATTTGCATGAAATACCATATTTTCGGTCATGATCACATGGCGTATTACAAATATTTTAGATCACGGTCAAACAACCTCATAGGTGATAGTCAAATAACGTAATGACAACTTTCGCGCGAAATGAAATTTTTTCAATGACGCATATCTTAGGTCACATTCTTAAATTTTATGTGCATACATGAAACTACATATTTGGGGTCACAGTCACACAACGTATTAGGTCACAATCACAATTTTCGCAAAAAAATGTAGAAAAATATTGTGATAGATGCTTGTGACCAAAACAATTATTTAAAAACGATAGTTTAATTATGTGCTTCACCAATAGATAATCACGCCAAGCCGAGATTCAATTTTTATTCGTTTTAAAATTGTGCCAAAATTCAGAACTTGAGTAAGGCTTATTATTAACTTTTTTTTAGCGCCCATCAGAGATATTGGCGGGTGGAACTATTGATTGAGGTAACGCCTAAGGACAGTATGAGAAAATTACCCTATATTTTAAAGTTCAATTTCAAACTTATGGTGTTTCAAATTCAAAAATCAAATACAATTATTTTTCTTTCGATAATCAAGCAATAATTTTTTGAAATTATTTTATATCATTTTATGTCTATTCTCTCTCTCCAGCGATCGCCACCAATAACTCCAACCAATGCCAACTCTAGCAACTGAAATCTATCTCTCACACACTAATGGCAGCAACACCAAGGAAGAACCAAAAATTGATGCCTCCACCAACTCTGGCAATCGACAGATATTGGCCCACTATGTGTCTACGTTCTCCACCGTGTCATGCTCGTAGCAAGTCTAGGCCCTGTGCCCTTGGTATTCTAGTGTAATAGGATTCGATGTAGAGGAGGTGGTGATGGTGGATTCGATGTCAAATAGTGCTGTTGAGTTTGGATTTGATGTAGAGATGATGGTGGTGGGTCTGGATTTGATGTAGAGGTGGTGTTGGTGTCGAAGACTTGGATGATGTATGTGGTGTACCTGTAACACATCAGTTCGATGGAGGCGACGCTGTAGGTGGTGGATTTGGATTTGGATTTGATGTGGATGTGATTGTGATTGTGGTGGTACAGTGACTTGGGTGGCGCCCACAGTTTACTTGTAACAGATTAGTTTGGTGGCGCCGCATTGTAGGTGGTGCTACTGGTTGTGGATATGGTGGATTTGAGGTGGATGTTGTGATTTTGGTGACGTCGTGGGTGGTGGAGTGGTGTATGGTTTGAGGTGAGGAGGGATGGGGTGAATAGTATATGTGACTTGTTAACTGGTTAACTTGTAACATATTAATCCCTGTTTAGGGAGGATTAAAATCAATTTTTTTAGTAGATTTAATGGAAATTAATGAAATGTATGGTTTAAAAATTGTTAGACTCAAAAAATATGTGATTGAAATGAATTGTTGACTTTAACACAAATCTAGATTTCAATTGGTGCCAAATAAGGGCTAAACAATTTGTGATTAGACCTAATCGTGACCATCAAATTGTATCTTTGTAATTGTGAACTTATGTGATTTATGACTAGTACGTGATCGTGATCATAAATTGTGTATTGTTATTGACGTGGTTTGTTTAATTAAATTATAAATCACAATACATTATCAGATGTCACAAAATATGACCATCTATTTTTGAAAAAATTCCACAAATTTCTTATTTTTGAGAATATATTTCAAAACAGTTATAATTATGTATCTTTTCTATCCAAATTCAAGGAAATAGTTGCAAATCCAAACTCTCTCAAGATATGGACAGTTCAATCGGCCTCAGGCTTAATCTGGCGACACTATGCCTAATGGGGCCCAATGACAAAAGAAAAGGGAGTGGATTGAGGAGTGGTATCACAAAGTTTCTAATAAAAACATTAGCATCTTTTGATATAAAGTTGATGAAATATATTATCGAAAAATTAATAAAAACTACGAATTCTATAAAATGCATGATTAAAATTTAATTTTGATTAGTTAAAAAATTTATCAAAGTTTTATCAAGGAAGCAATAAATGTGTTTTAGTAAAAAATCTACTTATGACATGCTAATTTTGAAGCTTGTTCAAATATGAGAATAACTAGACGACGTTGTTCCTATCACGGCTATGTTACCGACAATTCTAATTTGTTATTGTCTTTGTCTTCTTCAAAGTTGTCTTCATCTACTCCTTGGCGACCATTAAGTCACCTTTTCAAAAAGGCGTGATTACTTAACATGTGTCGTTTAAAATTTGAATTTATTTTTTTTTTGGACGCTTGACACAAAAATAATCTTTCAATAGTAATTATCCTTGAAAGTCGCAATCTCATCCCACATGACGTGCACGTAATGGACATTACTTATTCAAACCCATAAATCCTCTTGTATTCGCATGATAAGTTACTTTATTTCATTTTGTGCCAAAATTCAACTTGCTCAAATGGTAATAATTATTAGGCCCCAAGATTCCCAAAAATAGAAGCTCCACTGCTTTAATCTAAAATTTGAGCTCTATGCTGAGCTATACAGTATTGAAAAGTGACATTTACCAGTAAAGTGTGAATAAGCAATCAATGATGTATATGGTCCAGTTTAACAGTTTAAATTGGTATATGTCTGTGTCTATCCTAACAAATACAAATGGCAAAATAGGATAGGCTCTTAATTTTCAACTAAAGCATACATCTCAAGTGGAAATTTGATAGTGAAAGATACGTAACTGGCCATTATCAACTAATAATTAACGAGACAGCAGCTGGTAATTGTCTCTACCAGTTGTCCTTCAGAAATTTCTCGAAATTTTAGGATACGTTTGGTATACCACATAAATTGAAGTAAATAAAATTTTAATTTTTATATATGTAGTTAATCTCTTAATTTTCTTGGCTCTCATTGTCATCCCATCCTGTTTCAACAGCTGCGGTATGAAAATTTAGAGCCAAATGCACACGGAAAAGGGTATGTTTTGGTGGTACAATGGTAATCACCCATTACACCGAAGATTTCGAAAAGAAGATGCGTTGCTGGTTAGGGGCAAAAATCTAAAATTTCAGCTCTATGCTGAGCTATGAAGGAGAAGAAACTGAAAATGACAGATACCTGAAAATGAGGTATATGGCCCAGTTGAAAATATAATTGACAAAAAGAGTATTGGCTGTTAATATCAAATAAAACACAAATCACAAGTGTTGAATACAAGTAATCAAAGTTAATTAGATACCCATCCATCATCTACCAAGACAGCGGTTGGAAATGGCCTCGTGCCAGCATCCTGCAGAATCAACATGTAGGCCACATTGCCTCCTCTTATGTTTCATAAAAGAATCAATTCTCTTTTTCTTCTTGGGGTCGGGGGGATCAAATGTAAGAAATAGGGATGGCAAAAAAACCCCGTTCAACCCGAAACCCTGGCGGGGATTACCCGCCTAATTGGGTAAACGGGACGAGGGTTATTGCCCCGAAGCGGGTACGGGAATCACAGTCCCCGCCCAACTACCTGTCCCGTTTAAAATTAATTTTAAATTTAAGTTTTTTATCAAACAAAAATAATAGATTTATCATATTTTTAAAGAGAACATAAGTTGTTTCTAACAAAGTGCTAAAAATATAATAATATTTACTAAGTAAAGACATTAAAAAATAAAAGCAAAAAATAAAAATAAAAAATAAATGGGGCGACAAATGGGACAGGGGACTTGCCCTGCCCCGCCCTGCCCCATCCCGCTTTAAACTGGTACGAGGATGGGATAAGGTAACAAAAATACCTGATGGGACGAGGTGGGAATGATCGACTTGTCCCATACCCGCCCCGTTGTTATCCGTAATCATAAACAAATAAGCGCAGAGTAAAAAATAATAATAATAAAAAGAAAAAATAAATGGGTCGATACCCCGCCCCGTCCCGCTTTAAGCCGGTATGAGAATGAGACAAGGTAATAAAAATACCCGATGGGACGGGGGTGGGAATGGCCGACCCGTCCCATACCCGCCCCGTTGTCATCTCTAGTAAAAAATCAGATTTATTCGAATATGATTAAACTATTCAATGGATAAAATTTTAGTTTAAGACTGCCCAGCCCGCCTATACCAAATATGCCATCATTATATTGAGTTCTCGCCTCTCTAACCGGATAATATCAAGGGGTGCCCAGCTTAGCAACACAATGCATCTAAAACTTGACAAAAAAGGGCTAACAATGCTCCTTGAACAGGGGTTTGACAGGGTGGGGTGACAGCGGCAGCACCTGTTTGGGTGTGTGTGTTTTCTTTTTTTTTTTCTCGAACAGTCTAATCATGTATCGACATGTGTGCTCCCTATTTTTTAACTTGTCATTGAGCCTGTTTGTGTAGTAAAACTCAAAAAGGGCTGCTATAAACGAGTACGTTAAAAATCCATGACAACAGCAAGGAGAGTCAATACCTGGGACTCAACACTGTACCCTCTTCAGAGGAACGTGTCTTTGGCAAGATTCTTTTCAAAATGTTAATAAGATTCCATATTAACTAATTGTTCAAAATTCCAAATAAAATATGATGTTTGACAGACACTAGGTTCCTTCCTTTCAAAGGAATTGAATTAAATAAGCTGTACTTCATTATGAGCAAGAGGTGGTAAATACAACTAGTTTTCTTCTCAATTTATCCTGTTGAAGTCAATCATACAGCTCATTTTAGGTCAAGAATGGAAAAATGAAAGTGAAGATAACAGCAGAGAACAAAAATTTAAAAACAAAAAAATAATCTACAATTACACGAAGCAAAGACCAGAGCCATATCTGAACAGATCATTTTGCTGTAAAGACAAATGAATTTGGCCATACACAAGTGCTCTTCCAACCCAATCACAGCCCAGTTTCCTGTATAATAGAATAAAAATAGCATGTGAGGCTTCCCCCTCAAAACCCAACATTCAGTTATTGTTATTAAACAGCTACATATGATCACTTGTTAAATGGAGAACTTTGAAGGATGTTAAACATTCATAATGAGAAACTCCATTAATAATCTAATTTAGGAGTCAAGAAATATCTCTGCAGATAACTTACAAATCACACAACATTTATAATTCATTTGAAAATTAATAACAAAAAAATGGGTCATAATGAAGAGAATGACCTACCCAAAGAATTCACTGTCGAGGTTTTATCCAAGCTGCAGCATATTAAGCTATTGCATAGTCGATGCCATTGCGTTTGCGTTTATTAGATCTTGAAAAGAAGCATATTTGAGCCCAAGATTTCTTTTGCTTCACTGGTTGTGACTTCACATCCCTCTGAGCAACAAGATTAGCCATGTATTGAACAACAGCCTGAAATGTAAATAACCTCTTAACAGAACTTTTGAAAAAAAAAAGAAAAGGAAAGAAGCATAAAGAAGAAGCTGCAGATGCACCGAAGTAACACAAGTGTGAAACATAGATTACCTGTGCTCCGTTCTCAATGATATTTCTAGGTGGCACAGCCAGAGGATTTCCCTCAACATTTAAGACACGCAGTCGAGTTAGCATTCTGAAAGAGTCCGGTAGGGATCTAATTTGATTGTTGCTCATATCCAACTCCTCTAGATTCTCAAGGTTCCCAATAGACCTTGGCAGAGACTGCAGGTCCGCAAAATTGTTGCTTATGTTCATCTTTACAAGTGTTGTAGCAAAGCACAGACTCTCTGGGATCGATTCGAGCTCATTGAAGCTAACATTAAGCTCCCTCAAGCTTGATAAGGATGCCATTGTGGTGGGCAATTGTTTGATATTATTGTAACGCACTGTCAGTACTTCCAAGGATGCAATTTTTCCTACAGCTTCAGGTAGAGCTTTAAGCCGGTTATAGTCTGCATGAAGCTCTTTGAGTGAAGTACATCGACCAATAGTATGAGGGATTTCCTCAATATCATTAGTTTCAACATTCAAATTCTTGAGACTGACAAGTGATCCAATGGTCTCTGGGAGAACCATTATCCCATTAGAGCTTAAATCAAGATCTTGAAGCCGAACTAA
Organism: Fraxinus platypoda; assembly: GCA_903798405.1. Lineage (NCBI taxonomy): Eukaryota > Viridiplantae > Streptophyta > Magnoliopsida > Lamiales > Oleaceae > Fraxinus > Fraxinus platypoda. The sequence continues at coordinate 13,057 of CAIGRT010175214.1, read as the reverse complement.
CTTACCGATAGTAGGAGGAAGTGTTTTTATTTGGTTTCCACTCAGATTAAGATGGACTAAATTAAGCAAATCCCCAATGGATTCTGGCAATTCGATGATTTTGTTTCCATGTAAATCCAACATTTCCAGCGATGAAAGTCGTCCTATTGTGTCGGGTAACACCAGAATTCGATTCTCTGACAAATTCAAATTTGTCAAACCAAATAGCTTCCCTATTGAATCGGGGAGCCATTCAATTTGTCCAGCCAATTTACACTGAAGATTGAGCTCCCGAGTTCCTTTCTTTGCTGATACTTCAATCAAACTAGCAAGCTTTATTAAACTCATTTTATCACTGTCTTGTCCTACAAATCAAACCAATTGATGCAAAATTAAATCGAAAATCAACTAAATAAATATAAACACATATCAAAATTGCCAATTCAATAAGAATACACTAGTCCCCTTTCAGCAAATTAAGTCAAACTTACCTGAAGTAATAGCCTGCTTCAGAGTGGAATCAACAATCTGGGGCGCAGTTAGAACATCCCCAGATAGAATTCCAACCCCGAATCCATCTACATGAAAAGCAGACTTCATCTTCTTCAAACAACTATCGTCCTTGCTAAACAACTCAGATGCCTTAACTCTCTCCTTCTCATTATAAGAACTGGACAGGGAAGATGCTATGGCTGTGATTGTGTTTGTGGTTGGGGTTGTCTCTGTCGCTGTCGCCGGATAATTGAAACTGTTGCCGGAGAAGGAAGCTGTAGTTGCCAAGGACAAACTACTTGAATCCTTCAAAGAACTATAGGAAACATCATTCAACTGTGAATTATTCGAACCCGAATTAGAACCCAAGCATTTGGAAGCTCTCTGAATCAAATCGTCGAACAGTAAGTGGACACCTTCAAGATCCAACAGTTTTAGAGCCTCCCTCTTTTGCTCCGCGCTCTGAAAATGGATCAAATTCCTCTGCATCTCTTGCAACACCTTGAATAATTCTTCTGGTACATCTTTTCCTTTGCTTTGCCTTGCAACTGCTTCGAGTCTCAACTGATCTTCCCTCTCGACGTTTCGGATTAAGGTTTTTGCCGCTTCAACCACATCGATTCCGGGTCGGCCTGGTAAGGATCTATGGATTCTCATTATCTCTTCTACAACCTCGTCCACTGTCATCACCGAGGACTCCATTATTATTTTCTTCTTATCTCCTGGAATTTCTCAAAAACAATAGTCTTAATATAAACCCCAGTAAATCGAATATTATAAAACTTTCATACGTAGGAATTGCCCACAGAATCAAAAGGTTGTTTTTCCTAAATTTGCATTTGAAGAAATTTCAAAACAAAAAGGAAAAAAAAGGTAAAATTACCTTTTCTCAAAGCAAAATCAGAAGTACTAAAGATAAACAAAACAAGAATCAAAAGTGAATTCCCCCTGTTTCTTCACAACTTTTTAGAACATCAATATTAAAGTTGAAAATTCAACAACAAATTCTTCATTCAACAACTACTGTATATCACTACGACATTATGCGCTTCAAATCACAATTTCTTCACTGGAAAAATATTATTAATAAACTGTTTTCAGACACGAAAAAAAAAAACATAGAAAACTATTTGAGATTATGCAAAACAGTAAATAAAATCGTACTCGCAGGGCTTCTCTACTATGAATCAGAAATGTTTCTATCAATTGCTGATATATTTGAAATCTGAGAAACAAAGGGAGAAAATCTAATACATTCGACGGTAGGATTACAATTTATAAAACTTTTTCTACAATACAAAGAATTATCCACTGGGTTCTGGTGAATTTTGAATCTGGATAAATGGGTTCGTAGTGCAAATTTTGGTGGATAATTCAATATTTTGATCTAAGAATATTATTTGTACAAACAAGATACACAGCATTTCCTTGTCTTGTTGCATTTTTTTGGTTTCCATAAATGCCCTTGCATTTCAATGGCTCCTAGCACTGTTTAAGACAGCGTTCTAAAAAATGTAAAGCGTAATTAAGCATGGAGACAAAGTTTCATATTTTACGAGCTCAAGCGACGGCTAAGTGTGAAAAAACGTTTTCTTATTTATAATATTATTTTAACAATTTAAAAAATTATTTAATAATTAAAATAATACATATCAAATATCTAAAATTATAAAATACCATATTTACTTAATATTCTATAATTATACAATTTATTATGTTTTCAAAATGCAAAAATTAGACTATTTTTTCATCATTTCAATTTTCAACTAGACAAGTCATACTTAAATGACTTATGAAACTTAATATATGTTTTCGAAGTTTCTAACAAGTCCCAAGATTGTAATTGCATATGTAGATAGCACTGTAATTTAATCTTATTTAACTCTTTATTGAATAAAGTCATTTTTAATTTTTGTACAGACAAAGTCTTTTAAAAATTTGAAATTAAAGTCAAATGAAAAGTTTTTTAAGAAAATACAATAAAATTAATAAACTAAAGTTAAATAAAAGACTTTTAAAAAAAATAAATAAATAATTTAATAAAGCGCATATAGAGGAGACGAAAGAGATGAAGGAAAAATTTCAACCGTTATGGAATTGAAAAAGAAAAAGCGTCTAGGAGAGAAGTGAGACGTTTTTCCCGAATTTCAAGTCTAGGCGGTATCTAAGCGTCTTATAGACGAGCTTTTTAAAATGCTGGTTTAACATTAAATTGATTTATCACAATTCATTATTCATTATTGTTTGTTCTGTAAAATGAATTAATCGGCGTAATTGACAAAAAATAAGTCAATTACATTTTTATAAAAAAAATAATTCAAAAAAATTGTATTGTGCTAACTATTGACATTCACATACAATTTGAGTAATAATAATTTAATTATAATTTACACTCCAGTTCAATTTGGTCAGTCTTAAATGCTTTCGATGTTCTAAAAAGCAATGTTGTCTAAGTTCGAAGCGGGAGCAAAACGTCTCGCTTCGCGCTTTTTCATTTTTAATTTTCTTTAAATTTTTTTTTATTTTTTTATCGCCTAGGCATGTTTAACGAGCGCTTGTTTTACACTTTTTTGCTTTTAACGCTTTTTTACATTTTTTCAACGCCTTTTTTACTTTTTTTTAAATATTAAATAATTTTTAAATTGATTTAAAATTTAAGATAATATTAAAATAAGAAAACGCTTTTTCGACCTCCACGCTTCAAAACACACTGCACTTTTTAGATTACGGTTTTTAGAACACTGAATACTTTTATAGTTGTTTCAAATAAGTGTTCTATTTTGTAATTTAACTAATAAATAAATTGACTTGTATGTGTACATTTTGGATGCGATTGGGAATGAATAACGATTAATCTTATCATATATGTGGCTAAGGATGGTAACGAAGACAAATAAGCTCAAAGAGTACTCAAATTTCTTGATTGATCTATTCAAATAAGTCATCATTTAGCGTGACATGTTAAAAGTAAATTTTCAAATTAAATATAAAAATATTAAACAACATATAAGGACTTGTGCTATTCATCTTAATAGGATTGATATTTCAAGATAAAACCTTAAATTTTAATACAATATTAGAGTTATTAAACTCAAATAAACAATCGAATTTCAAGATTAGTGTTCTCGAACGAATCATCACCTTACCCAGCATGATAAGATTGGTCCAACAAAATCAATAATTAGCAATTTTATATTTACTATGTTTTTATTTTGTAATTTTTAAAATTAAAATAATTACAGTAAATAAATTGTGTTAGAAAATATTTGGTACGATTACTTTGACTTACTAAAGGTCGATTTTGAAACAAAAGTTTTTCAAGCATTCATCAATTATTTCCTCAACTTAGATCGTCATTTTTTTTTTCAAAATGTATTTTTCTCTCTTCTTTTCAATCATACATTTTTCAATAAAATAATATTATACACAATCCAAACCAAGTCTCGAACTAGTTGAATTTGTTCAACCACAGATACACACACTTTTTTGTATCTATGACAAATAATATTACTCGTCATTAATCGTGATCATTATCAATTTAAATGGCAGTATCTCTCCTTCGTTTCACTGTCAAATGCATGACATACTTTAATAGGAGGTAGGTCCCACTTTTTAACCTTTTTTTTAATATCCTAACATCAATTATTTAAGAATTGATCAAATTATATTAATATATATAAAAAGCATATCATAAATGAAAGACACGTGGTATGATCCTGTAGTCCAACCGTGAACCAGCTGGCAAAGTCACGCGATAACCGTTTCTTTGAAGGATGGCCTTTTTGGCAGTTGGATTGGGGTGTCCGTGGACATGAAAATGAAGAGTGGTTTGCTTCCATGAGGGTGTCCTCACATGCCAATGCCGTCACCTGTTCCCAGACCTAATTCATTGGGCCCATTATGGGGTTTGTTGCTTTGTGTAAGCTGGGAACTGCACATTTTGGCCCACTTTTGTTTGAAAATATTTTAAAAAAAGTTGGTTTTTATCAATTTTTGGACGGGTCTCGCTACTCGAATTTTACAAAAAAAATGGGTCGAACACATTCTACTCGTCGAGTGGATGAATTTGATATATTTAGGTGTCGAAAACTATTTCCAGATGAATGAGAAATTAATGGATAAATTTAAGTTGAAAATCATGAAATTTTGAATAAATGAAAAATTCAATGGATGAAACCGTCACTCAAGTAGCAGCTTCGCGTCAATCAAGCGGCAATGTCCCTGCTCTCAGCGCTCGAGCGGCCAAGTCAGTAGCTAGCGAGCGCCGATGTACCTGTGCGACTTTTCAAGAATATGTTGATTTCTGGGTTGTGTCAATTCGTGTGCACCTTCTTAACCTCTATAAATTGGACCCCTATGTGTTGGTTTCATAAATTTCAATCCTATGCATTCATAGTAATATCATATCACAGCATTTCTTAGCCAAAATTTTGCATCAAAAAGCCTTTGTTTTTCATTCCAAAAAGGAGTTCATAATTTATTTCGGTTCACCGTTTCTTGAGTTTTGAAGTACTGCAAACACAAGAATTTGTTCATTGTATCTTGGGAGACAATTGCCATTAATCGTAAGCACTTGTGTGGGGCAAATTCGTCTTAAAAACAAAGAGTTCAACTCTTGCCTCGATCCTTTTACATTTCATTCTTTTGAAGTTATTCTGACCAACTTTCCATTCGATTACGGGTCGATAAGTTTGGATTATTGCAATAAAGAAATCACTTCGTGCAAACAATAAGTTTTGGCTCCACTTTTGCCAACCCATTTCGTCATTGTTCATTTAATTCCCTCGTAGATATTATTCTCGTAATAGTATTGAACAATAAATAAATAAAATTTTAATTTTCTTTTCCTTACCGTTAATAAAGAATGCTGCTTCGAAACAAACTTTTCTCTGCCCCATATGATCCTACATTCTTTCTTCTTTATCATTGAGCGATCATTTAGAGGTATTAGTTGGTGATCTGAGTTGTTTCTTTCTCGACAGTAAAACCTATCCTTAATAGTCTCATTAAGATATTGTTCGATGTTATAGAGTATTGTATCTTAAAAAAGTCTCGACGATAAAGCTTATCCACTGTCGTCTCGTCTCTCTAAGATATTGTTCAGTGTTAGAGTATTGCACCTTAAAAAAAGTTGTACATGGGAACATTTTGCTCTGCCAATAATTTCTCCAAATTGCAGTACGGCCTTTGGTTTCATTGTTTAGAGCATGTTCATCTAAGCTTAAATATGGAAGTAACTTTGTGAGGGGCTCAAGGAAGTAGCTTGTAAGATACATAGGACAAATAGCAAAGAATAATTGAAATTTAATAGTGTTCAATGTTTTATCTTGACTTTTGGGTATTTTCTTCTTGATTCGTCCTAATCAATTCTTTAAGTTACTGTTCTTGAAATCTCGTCTCTCAATTATATCGGACATGTCAAATTCAAAAAAAATAATCAAGAATCGATGTCCAAAGACTTGGGACAACCAGCAAGCATTGAAATTAAGTTTGTTCAATGCTTTGCCTTCATATCTTCTTTTCTTGATTTTACCTATCCCTTTCAATTATTTGGGAGTCAAACGTTAAAGACAATAATTGAGGATATTTTCCCATATTATTTGATAGCCTCATTTCCAATGGGGAAGCCTTTCCCAATAAAGATAGAATTGTGCTATAGGTACATGAATTTGAATTCCTATACCTATACAGGATAAACACATCAGGGGTGGGTGGATAGAAAAATCAAATTTTTACCACCCCCATGTGAGTAAAATTCAAAATTCTATTGGAAATTCTGTTGAATTTTTCTGTACTCACAGCATTTTTGATAAAGATAAGATGTTTCAAATTTGTCGAACGCTTATCCGAAATATGCAGATCTCAAAATTAATGTAATTAATGTTGGCAAATAATGATATTACCGTGCAATAATTTGGGCAGAATACCGACTTGTAAAAGTGAACGAAATATAATGATAATGGTCGAGACAAGAGTTCAACTCTTTCTCCTTAAAACGATAATGCATCGCATTGGTACTGACGGTATTCCAGCACCCGTCTCTCAAGATATAACGATCTCGACTTGTAATAACAGCACTACAAATTATAAGACCCGACGAGCCTACTAACATTTTTTTATCTCTCTAAAATTGGAGGACTAAAATGCACGAAAATAACTTTCGAGATCGAAATGCAAAATATGAAATAATGCAGGGATGAAAGAATATAATTTGAAAGAGAGAAAAATCAGAATTGATTTTGAAATGAATAAAATTCGGGATTTGGAAACCTTTGTATAGAAGTTGAAAAGTTATGTCCAAAAGATACAACAGTCGAAAAATTGTGTCTTACAACCCGTTTGGACAGACAGTTCAACTGTTAACCGCCACTAGAAGAAGCCATATGTGTCGTACAGAAAATTCGAAAAAAATAAATATATTATTTTAAATAATATAATTCAAATATTATTTTATCAAAAAATATATACCAACTTGACCCAAGCCCAAAATCCCAACTTGTGCCTTGCCTAGTCGGTCGGTCGGACTGCAGCGATGCGCGTGGGGGCTTAGGCTCAACCTATTAACATGTAGGTTCTCTCCACTTCAAAGACTATTGGTACCCCTTGAGGCTCAAACCCAAGTCCCAAACTTGAGCAATATAAAGTGATTTCTATTGTTCTAGTTTTCCTATGCGGGATTGTCATTTTCTAATTTCTCACCAATTTTTATTCCAAATTTATTTCAACTTCAAGTGATCATCTTTTGACCTTAATTTCTTATTTACTCTAAATTGGTTTTGAAAAAAAATAAATAAATTACATTAATCTACTTATGGAGTAGAACACATTCGGCCAAAAAAATCTTTTGTCCAACAACGAGACCCACTAAAAATTTGGTCAAACCAACTAATTAAAACCAATTTTTCCAACAGTTACATCATTGGATAAATGATTAAAATGGACAAAGAGAGATGTAGGAAAGATCTCTACAAGTCTAGGTATAAAATGGAGCTTTTTCTTAGATCCACTATATCTTTTCCCTACGCATTTTACAATAATTTGTTTACAGTAAATTTGTATAGATGACTTATGATAGAAACCTCTACTACAAATGGTAAAATTACAAAAGGGCAACTTGATAAAATTCTAATTACACATGTATATGTTGTGCAGTGCAAATGTGAAGTGTGGCTATAAAAATTGGCTTAAAACATGTTTCTGAAACACGACTTCTTTAATGGAGGGGCTCAAGTGAATTGAGACACTTGTGATGAAAAACGCTGGATCTGCTTTAGGATTCGTTTAAAATGCTTCATCTGTTTTAACTATGGATTAATTGTGGGGTGTAACTTTTATGAAAATACTTCTTCATTATTAATGGAAAGGCTTCAATGAATTGAGACACTTTTCATTTGGATACTTAAAGACAAGTGATAAGTGTGGAAATTACACTTTTCTGAGCAAACAAAAGAAGTTATTGTAAACTTGATACTTAATTTCATGGAAATTATTTTTTTTGGGGGGATAATTGCAGCAAAAGCCCTTAACCTTTCAAACACTAGCAGACTTTTCCCGACCATTTGATTTGTTGTAGCCGTCACCCCTAATCTTGCCAAACATTTTAGATGAGGCTCTTTTAGATGGTTTCCATCCAAACGTTCGTCAGTTGACCACTCAAAAAAATTGATCACTTTTTACCAAAATAGGAGAGGGTAAATTTGTTCATACTTATTTCCCTCCAAATATAGTAGAGTACTACCCTAATAAATTGCTAGTTTCTCACTCTTAACTAGCGTACTGAATTGAAGGTAGAAGAAATGAAGATGCCACTTACAGTTGTGGAACCATGCTAAGATGAAGACATTGTAGACTAATTTGAACTCAGGCACACGATTTCTTACATGTCCACGCGGAATGGATCTACATGGTTGTGCATTCTTTCTTTGGTGGGATCCCCCGATGTGTCAGAGATCAAGGGAGTTGATACTTAGTCTTCTACTGTCGAGGAAAAAGATGAAAGCTGAAATTAGGCAACTCCGTTCGAATGGAGGTAGTGTATAGAAGATTTGGTTTTGTGGGTTTGTCTATGGAATAATTGTAATGTGGATCTGTAGTTAAATCTGTATTAGGTTTTTGGGGGGTTTTTTGTTGGATCTGTAATCTTCATTTGATAATAGTGTAACCTAAGTTAATGGATGTAAAATACAGTTCTAATTACTGTAGTGTTTTGTACAAGTCCATTTTTGCAACTAATTTTCGTAGATATATGCACGTGGTTGAGACCCTAAATGTTAAGTACATGGTGGAGTGAAAACCTCAAACCTTCTGTCCATGTTGAATCAAAGGCCCCAAACAATTTTAAAAATGGCTAAAAAAGCCCCATACCTATTAAATTGCTTACAGAAAACACCCCATCACTTTAATAACAGTTTCCATTACAAATGCACCTCAATACGTGTATATATTGCTTTCACACATAAAACTATGAAATCCAATATATCACATAACTAATAAATAGTAGAATCAAAATGAAGAGTTTAACACTTATATATAGCGATTTTACAATTCCCAAAACATGAAATGCCAGAATTATAGATTCAAAAACATCATTTACATTCCAAGTTCATATTTCATATACATAAGTTTAGTTTCCAACGACATCAAGACTACACTACTTTGGACTTTCTTTTGGGGGTTGTTTCCTGTTGAGGTGGCTGCACTTCTCTTTCCCTTCTGCTTTTGTGTGTGTGGTGCTTCAAGAAGCTGTCCTATGCAGTGCACGTTCTCTTGTTGTGTCCAGCTTCTCTGCACCTTTTACATGTCATTTTCATGCCCGTTCTTGTTATTTTAACTCTAGCTGGTGGTTCAGACTGAGATCTTTTTCTTAACTTTTTACGTCTACCTGCCTGCTTCTTCTTCACTGGTGACTTCAATGGATTTTTCCCCAAATCAGGCCAAAGTTCAGTCCCTGACATTGGATGAATCACAGGACTGTATGCTCTTAGATATGTCTCCTTCTTGTAATATTCATCTACAAATTCACCTATATCTATTTTCCTTGATAGCATACCAAAAATGGCATGTGCATAGGAAATTTCACTCAATTCCAATTTCCTACATGCACATTCCTTCCTTACCAAATCCACTCTCCACCTCAAACCATCAGTGTTGCGAACTTCAAATTTTTTATTACCTGCGTAATCTGCCCTCATGAACTTGGCATCTGATTTATCCTTCTCAATTATCTCTATAATTTTTGGACCATCTACATGATCCCACATTTGAACTGGCTCCCTTTTTGCATTCATCCGTGTCATTTGTTGATGCTTAATCTTACCCAATATTGTGATTATAGGCTTCTCTCTAGCTAATACAATGGAGGCATTGAAGGCTTCACATAGGTTATTCAACAAGATATCGTACCTAGCACGTTCCTGAAAATGGGATCTTGTCCATTGAGCTGTTGGCTTCTCACTAAATCAATTGAAGGTTTCTTCATTAACCGTCTTCATCTCATTCATAACTGCATTCCATTCTGGTACAATAGTAGACTTGGCTGCAGCCCAGAACAAACTCTTCAAAGTTAGGCCTTTATGTTTGAGAGTGAAATTGCTATACAAATGTCTAGCCTAGCACCCGTGCTCTATACCTTCACAGCACTTATTCAGGGCTTCAACCAATCCTTTTTGCTTGTCAGAAATGAAAGTCCAGGCCCTACTATTACACATTCATATGTCAAATACCAAAAGTTCTATGAATCAAGTCCAATTAGCTCTGTTCTCTACATCCACAACTGCCCAAGCAACTAAGAACATGCAATTATCACCATCAATCCCCACTGCTGCCAATAATTTACCCCCATGTACACTCTTTAAAAAACACATATCCAGTCCTATCATAGGCCTACAACCAGCCTTCAAACCTTCTTTACAAGCCTCTAAGCATACATACATTCTTTTAAACACATCTCATGTTCTCCCAACCTACACTGTAGTTCCAGGGTTAGTTCTCTTCAACTCTTCACCATAGTCCCATAGAATCTTGTATTGTTCCTCAACAAGTCCATTCACAACTGCTGCACATTTTTACCCCATTCTATAAAACTGATATTTGAATATTTCATACATGCCATCTTACTTCATAGTTTCCTTAAAGCTACTCATATATAAATTAGGATCCAACCTGAACTTACGCAGGTATTTCTTGGCCATGAAAGCTGCATGAACCTTACTATTTTGCCAGACCAATGAGCAGTTATGTTCATCTCTGAAAGTGTTGATTCTTAAACTGTCGTCCAACTGTTTGTAGGCATACAATTGCCAGGGACAATTCTCTTGACATCTTACTCTTATCCTATGTGGTTCGTTCTTCACATATATGAGTTTTCTTGCATTCTTCACGGAGTATTGTACAATAACTGATATCAAAGTTTTTATATTATCAGATTTCATACCTGTAAAGCACATGAGAACCTTTTAAACATATTACTATGAAATGCATAACAGACCCTAAACCTATTAAAAATAAGTAGAATAGTCTCCATACCTATTACAAAACTTTGTCTATAGGCCCCCAAAATTTTGAACATTCTGCAGTTCACTTACCAATCTTGAATTTGAGGTCCTCCATGTCAGTTACAAGGTTGAACCAAACTTCATTTATGTTGTTAGTTGTGGAACCTGCTTCATCACCATGTCATCTGAGTCCCCGTAGTCTGTACTACTGTTCTCTATATTTTCATTCTGCTCACGAGGTTGGTCATTTCCTATATTCCCCACCCCTAAATCAAATCCCCCACTTAATCTGAAAAATGTTTCTTCATCTTGGTTATCCTTCTCCATATCATCTTGTTCATATTCATAATCTAAAAAATGTTCTAAACTAATCTCATTATCTTCTTCCACTTCTGACTCACCACCAGGAGACCCAGTGCCAATATTCTAAGTATTAATGTCTTCTATAACAGAAGGTTCAACAAGCGCATTAGAAGGCCCAACATTTTCAGCATCTTTTACTCCTATACCACAGTCAAATATGGATGGTTTATCAACTGTAAGCTACTCAAACTGTCTATTTCCAGGATCTTCTACTCTTATTACACCCTCAAATGTTGATGATTCATCAAAGGTTGCACTCTCAAATGTTGATGGTTCAGCAAAACCAACCATTTCATTATCAACTGTTGGATGCTCAAACTGTGTATCTTGAGCATCTTCTACTCCTGCTGCATTTTCAAAGGAGCATGGTAGATCGGAAGTTGACTTCTCACATGTTTGATCCACATGTTGATCATTTGCACTTACCTATGCCTTAACTACATCCACATTGTGAAATACACCAAGTCCACCGTTATCCACACCATCATATTCATGCAAATGATCCTCTTCAAATTCATCAACCACATAAAGATCATCACCATCTACCATGTTATCAAAAACCTCAACTGCAAATGAAGGTTTCTGTCCGGCCTCCATATTTTCATTATTGATACTAACGCTTTCCAAAATCTCACCAGTTTCCATATCAGTCACTACAACTCCAATTGGTACATTCGCATCCCATGATAATTGCAATACCTCTATCGATTTCGACAAACAATACATATCTACAACTCTTGTGGGACCAAGTCATTTCACAACATTCATGAAATCTGCATTAGTAACTAACCAAAATGACCCTTCTGCGAATCTTTTCTTTTCAAGCATATATACATATCTCATTGGCTTGCCGTAACCTAGCATCTTCATTGTATTGTCTAACAGAAATCGATTGAAGAAATCCGGGTCCACATAATCAAGATAGCTGATCTTACCGTGTTCATACACGTAATTTCACATTTTGCGAAAAATAATCCCACCATGGTTCAGTCTGATTGTGAAATAAGTGGAGTTCTCTCTAAAAAAGGGGAAAAAATTACACAATTCCAATCAAAACAAATATGGTTAGTATAATATACGTCCCTACATACTCATTACAACATTTTGTCTATACAGTCTATTTCATGCAATTTTTGAAAATCCCACCTATTGCATTCCTCACAAATAACGAAATCACAAAATCGATTAAATGCAATGAGTTTTAGTACTTCTTCAAAACGATCACAACATTCAGGTATATGGGTTTCTCACAAATACTACGTTTTGTACAATTTTACTCTAACTATAACTGGCAACAACGACATTGGCAAAAACATATCATAAAGGTACACATATACAACATCTATGTAGTCAAGTTCTCCGACTTCAAGCGAGTTCATTGTCGATAAGTTTTCGAAAATTTTTGTTCTCTTCGTAAGGGTCGTCCCTGAATTTTTCAATTTCGAAATGAAGATAGAGGTTAGTCTTTAAAGTATATGGACAAATTTACCCTCTCTTATTTTGGTAAAAAGTGGTCAATCTTTTTTGGGTGGTCAACGACGGACGTTTGGATGGAAACCGTCCAAAATGCCCTCATCTGAAACGTTTGAAAATGTTAGGGTGACGGCTGCAATAAATCAAAGGTTCGGGAAAGTCTGCTAGTGTTTGAAAGTTCAGGGCTTTTGCTGCAATTATCCCAAAAAAATGATTTCCATGTAATTAAGTATCACTACAAGAATGTGCGCTATCAC
>CAIGRT010175205.1:0-13402 GCA_903798405.1 Fraxinus platypoda | reverse complement strand
AAAAAAAAATAGGCGAGCCGAGCTTAAGCTCGGCTCGCAGAGCCGCTCGCTTTGGGCGAGCTCGGGCACGAGCCAAGCTCGCCCAAAAGGTAACGAGCCGAGCTTGAGCTCGGCTCGTTGCAAACAAGCCACGAGCTCGGCTCGTGCAAGCTCGGCTCGTTGCAAATGAGCCACGAGCTCGGCTAGTGCTCACACGAGCCGAGCTACTACTGAATGTGATTGTTCATGAGCTGAAGAAGAAAAGTTGCAGCATTGGTGAAATTTACCATTGACACCACTACTACTGAATGTGATTGTTCATGAGCTGAAGAAGAAAAGTTGCAGCGTTGGTGAAATTTAGTTGATTTACTTGAAACAAGGTTTGCTTGAAGTGTTAATTAAAGCACTCCCCATGCTTAAACAATAACTCTGTTTATTTGACTTAGGTACTGACGGTGGACAGCAATAACCCCGCGCCAAGCGACACACCAATAAGAACAAACGTGACGCCCTAAAGTAGAGGAAATTTAGTGTTCTCAATTCCAAAATTAATCTACAAAATTAATCTGAGTAGTTATTATATTTGATTGAAACTTCTAGCTCAATATTCTTAAAAAAGAAACTGCAAGATTGTCCCTTTAAGTCCTACCTTCACATGGATTCAAAGAGTTCAAATTGTCAAATCAAAACTTTGAATAAAATAGTACGTAACTTTTGGACCACTGTCACAGTATTTAATGAAAAATATTACAGTAATCCGTTGTAATATAAATTAGTATTAATCACTAACACGCAGCATTATTTTTTTGAATATTATTGAATTACATGAATTTTTGCTAATTTGAAAGACTACAAATGTTACAGTAATGCCTAATTTAAAAAACTAAAATTTTCTTCATAATGTAATTTAGTCATACTGAATAGTGAATACTAAGTATATATTAAGTAGTTTGCATGTGTTCATTTAACTTCTTTGTTACATGAAAACTAAAAGATTTTCTATGTAAGATATATTGTTGTATAACTCAAAAGGAAAAAGGCAAAGAACTTTTGTGAAAAGTATGAAAGCAGAATAACCAAATGTCTACAAGACTGGTTGGCATATGTGTAGCTATTTTTGGTACGTAAGATCGAACATGATTCGATAAATACCAGACAATAACATTATCTTCATAGCTTGTCAAAGGCTTGTCATGCAGGTTAATAAGCACTTTGGACACTCTTTCTTACAAGCAGATTTTAAGGGTGAACTAAACCAACGTGGTTGTTACAATTAGCATCAGAGCAGACACCTAAGGTGGCCCTCTTGCGAACAGGACAACTTGGGAAGGTTTACTTCTAGTAAAAGCATGGTTTATTTGGAATAACATAGCTAGGAAAAATAGGCTGTTATGGACATCGATCATGATTGGCCCAGATTATCCAACTGACACAGAATGGACATTGTAACCCTGGAGGGAGGGAGAAACTAAAAATAAATGCTGAATTACTATATCATAAACAAAAAATTATACAAATGATTTTCAAGTTATTTGTATGTAAAAAATGTGAGTGAATATAACATTTTTATCCTTCTATATGTCAAAAAAGGGAGAAAAGAAACAAATTTCTCAAATATATGCTGCATGTATTCACCTAAACTTACTGTTAGAAGAACCTGTGTATTTTGATCCTACAAAATTCACAGTGAACACGCTATAAAGAAATGTTTGTCCTGTCAGGTTTCTGCTGGATACGAACTTGAAAGTTGAAACAATCAAGTGATATCGGAGCAACAATCTTAATCGTTGGGATCCATTTCCTCGTCCTGTTCCAAGGAAGGGATGGTGTCAACTTCGTTATTTCCATCCGATTGCAGCTGTAACAGATCCGGTTCATCATCTAGCGTATCAGTCTCATAAGCAATGTTCTCTTGTGATCCGGCTGCTGTCAGACCTTGCTCGATCCATTTGGGGCACTTTTCTAGTTGCCCATACAGAATATGGATGTCACTGTCCTCCTGTGAATGTGGGATCTCGTCAGTCTTGACAGTTGTACATGAGCATTCCGGGATGGGGTGAGAAAGGAAAGAATTCGGTCTTGATAGATGAAATTCCCGCATAACGCCCTCCTCGGCTGCACTTTTGTTAAGATGCTCTCTTACGGAGAAGGTCCAATTGTGTGGATGTGGAGGACGGTAAAGATTATTGCCGGTAGCATTCAAGAGTTTAACAAGATATTCCCTAAATGGATGATCAGCAAAGTATGGATCAAGAAGATGAGGCTAAATGAAGTATATTGTAAATATTAGAAAACCGAGACATAATTAGAAGACGGCTTGCAAGAAAATTTAAACCATTTCAAAACCAAATAAATCACTTTATTCCTGCTCGAAATCACCATAATGATCAGTGGAAAAACTGATATGACGCATAACTTATAACTTTCACCAAACCAAGAAATTGGAATTGATATTAAAAGACGGAGAATAAAGATGACTTTTCTCGTGTCTCAAATTTCACAAGATCAGAACTAGAACTATAAATAATTTCATGTATCTGACTCGCCAAATTCAGTAATATGACAATTTACCTGTTAGGTCGATATGTTCTGCTAGATGCCATCTCATAGAGACGGTGTCCCATAACCAAGCTGGAAAAGTCTGACGATCTGCTATCATCGTTAAAACCAGGAAAGAATGCATCAGCTTCTACAGAGACGATATAATCAAGAGCATCGGACAGTAAACGGTGTGCTCGGGCTCTCAAATCATTTGGCGAGGGCTCTGGCTCCTTATCCTTCTCAGCAATCCAGCCATACCAGCCTTCTTTTTCATGTCGGTATAAAGGCCGGTCCGGAGGAGGAGGAAGAGGCCTGGGACGAGGGCCAGCCTTGTCCCATTCTTCTTTCAGTTGTTTGGCACTTTTTGTTGGTGGAAATTCAAAAGAATAGAGAGGAAGTTGAGTTTCTGGGCCGAACACGTTGGCCAGATCTTGTTTACTGCACAAAGAAGTACGGTCCACTAAGTTGGTGTACATGGCACGTAAAGGAATCAGAACCCTTTGACCACCAAAGATTTCAGAACCTGCCAAGTATATTCGTGTTCTAGGAGGATAACCCATAGCTCGAAGGAAAAGTCCAACCTACAAATTTTGTGATAATAAAATATAAGCTCTTGCTGCATCTCAAAAATGACCTTGTAACTCTGACAAAAAACATAGTAGTATTGTACATCTTCTGATTTCAGTAAAAGCAATCAAAGGCGAATCCTTATCGTGAGGGTTTTGCATTCTGTTAACAGAGTGCGATAAAACAACTGATCTCTCCATTTTCTGTGAAAGGGGGACAGGGAGCACAATTTCAATCCCAATGTGGGATCCTTTTATTCGGCTCGCGTTCTCATCAAACAGATAGGGGAACTTTCATTACTTCAACTAGTACCAATTGATGGGAGAGAGACACAGTACACTACAATATATTACAGCTGGAACCCACTTACATAAAAGTTTTCAGCGATAACAAAAAAGTGGTCCATCCAAAGTTTGTAGCAGAGAGAGAGACAATAACTGGATTGCATAATCAAAGAAGTGAGTGATTGTACCTCTTCTGGCATAAATGAGCATGACCCGTTTCCTTTTCGAGCATGTGAATCTACACGCAGTTTTTCATTTATAATTCCTTTTTTGATCATCTGTGCCCGTCGATATTGTATAAGTTCTGTGTGCACATCCTACACAAACATGAGGATGGACAGCTCAGGGGCAGTATAATTTTTTTATGTTATACATGTTCTCTCTCAAATACAGATGAAGATAGATTTCAGGCTATTACAGCATCAATTAAGAAATAAGGAGAGGACATAATGAGAGAAAAATAATATATCAGAGTAGAATGGCGATATGAAATTTTAAAGCTAAATCTGATATTGTAAGTTAATAGGTTCTGGTTAACTTGTTCAAGAGAAAGTGTGCTCAGTTTATTATATCATGAAAGAGAGATGAACATCACCGCAAGAAGCGGCTCTGTAATATTTATTAAACACTTGATTATATTAAGCTATTTCAATTCCAACAAGAAAAGAATGAATAAAAATTAAATACTTCTGAGCCTATGGCCTTATTTGCCCTCAACCTCGTAATTCGTACTTCAGAAATCAGAATTTAAGAATATGGCTGATGATATCAATGAGTGGAATGCGCTGGCAACCTGAAAAAGTTCAGCACAACCATGATATGCTAGGGAATCCCTCTCCAGACCAGGGTGATAAGCTAGATAGGGTTGACCAGAACCTCGCAACCTGTGGATCAGAGAAAAACTTGTAAGAACATAATCTTATTTGAGTGCAATTTCTTAAAACGAGCAAATGCATATCAGTAAAAGGTAGTTTTGTGTTTATATGGAAACTTTACAGCCATTTAGAGAAAATCTTCTGACATCATATTTCGTTATTGCATCCAAGGATTCTCAAGAAGTCCAGCCAAAAAAATAGAGGAAAAATGAAAACAAAGTATAACAAGTTCCTTGGGACAGAAATCTTTTTGAGTTCAGGAAAGTAGAATCGTCATAAAGCTATATCTTCTGATGAAATAGGCTAGCATAACTTCTGTCTTATGCAGTGATGCTAGACAATTTTGTTCTTTTCATATGTTCTTAGTTTCATTTCTTATTAGTCATCTGGGGTTCAAATGAGGAAAAACAAATACAGATTTTCTTAAATGACAGGGAAGAGAATTTTTTCAGATAGGTGTCTAGGGGTACATCACAAATATTATTCCAATGGTTGTGTCTCGTACTCACTGGAGAAAAATATTGAAAACATTTCCATCGTAAGTGTTTATATTGTTAATGACTATGTATTGCTCATTGCACATGATTGCTACCACAATTAATAACTATTTAAATACAAATGGCGATCAGATTTTCTCACCTTTCTACCATCTGATGCCCAAGCGCAATAATTTCTTGGCGGAAACGAAGTGCATGAAATGCAACTCGACATCTGAGCCTCTGATACTCAGCCAAGCTCGGTGGAAGGACAGACTGGGAAGAAAAAGACCAGTAAGAAAAGCTACTATTACAGTGGGAAAAAAATTTATTATTGAATCTCTTTGGGAAGAAAAATTGAATGCAGAGAAAACTGCCCATCGACATATAGATTAGGGATTGTGGATGCAATTTTTAGTTTCAGTTATGGTCCCCGAAAACAATATATATTACACAAGCTCATAATTCACTTTCCTAGTCAAACTTTAAAATCTGAAACGTCTTAAAGATGCATGCTGCAACTAAAAGAAGATTTGAGGTCGGTATGACCAGGAAAAGGAGAATAAGTAGAAAAGTTCATAACCGAGATATATATTAATGTTCACCACTCACGCTGATTCATGTTAACATTTGAGTTGAAAAACACACTGCTACCAAATTCTTTTATGACAGCTTTTAACTCTTGATCATTTTTTTATCCTTTTCTTCTCTTTTCGCTTTCCCTATTGCATTATTTCTTTTTGATAATTAGTTCTCCACAATTATTGCTCATGAAAAAAAACTTAAAAATCACAAAAGACATCATAAGCAAATTCATTTCAAGAGACAGATCAAAAAACAAGATCTTTTCGCACTATTTTGGATAACTTTAAAATGGTTTTACTTGTGCTTAAGTAGCCCAGCCTCCCCTTTCGCTTTGTCTGGCAATCGAGACAAATGCCAAAAGTGGTCCGAACTTTTTTGCATTTGGTCTATAACGTGGGAACATATTGTTTTAAAAAATACTAACAAAAACTTCACTCCTTAAAACTCCAAAAGATTATTCTTCTATTGATGACAATCATGGTTTTCCAAAATAAGGAATAGAGAGAAAAATATATAAAATGCAATATGTACCTGTAGGCATCCTCCATCACTAAGTAGTAAGCCAATGACCTTTGCTTCCTTTAATTTTGGCAAAACTTCCTGAAAGTAAAAACGGGGAGAAGCAGAACTTTTTGGTTTGAAAATTGGAAACTGCTTGCGCTTCCTGGCCTCCTTAAAGCCAAATGGTAGGTCATGTACGACGGTCACATCATTTGTTAAAGCTGCTATAAATTGCTCTTCATTATAAAGATATGAAAAACTCTTGAACTTGGAACTGCAATGAATTTAATGCAATTTAGTATTCAGAAATGTGCAATATGATTTAAATTTTCCACCTCAGTTTTCTTTTTCAAACTTAACAAAACCTGATGCCTTTCGATTGTGTACTTTCTTGAATCTCAGGTATAACAAGGGTAGCATTTAGGAGCCTTGACACAGTGACCAAATCGCAGATCTAAAAGATTAGCAATCAGTTAGGAGCTTCATATTGAAGAAACAGAAATAATTTTTAGAGAAAACTGAGCATACCGAGGTTCTAATCTTGTCAAAGCCACCAGAAACCTTAGCATAAATGAAACCATTGTTCAACTCATTTGGAGCTGAAATGAGGAAGTCAGTCATATCATAGGGGAAGAATCTTTGAAACAAAAAAACAAATCCTTGTCATCGACATTATTAGTGCCCAATCAGACAAAATATTCAGCTATTTTGTATAAACATAAGCATTCATTGTTCAACTCATTTGGAGCTGAAATGAGAAGTCAGTCAATATCATAGAGGAAGAATCATTGAAACAAAAAATTCCTTGTCATCGACATTATTAGTGCTCAATCAGACAAAAAATTCAGCTATTTTGTATAAAGACAAGCATTTCCTGTTTTTGTATTGGATAAATTAATGTATCTAGAAATAGAAAAATTCAAGAATTCCAAGTTTCAAGAGTGAAGAATAGAATACATCATGCGCTCAAGCAAGATCTCCGCAGTGGTATAATGCATCCTTTTTATGTAAAAGACTGATCATAGCAGCAGCACAGAAAGATAAATACAAGGACACATTAAGAATAAAAACTATCACATGGGAAATGAAAGAAATAAGAATCTAGCATCCATTAAAAGTAAGTGAACCAGAAGTAATTTACACTCAGATTCTAAGTTGAAACTAGTCCTTGACGATATTCAAATAAAATAAGCTTACTGATGCAACACTTGAGTTTTATTTGGTCTTTTCATGTTTCACGATGCTACAAAGGGTAAACATTTAAAAAATAATCTGAAAAGGTATTCAGCAGTTTTCCAGTTTTAAACCTGTTACATATAAACAACAATTCAGTTGATTCTTTCAATTATGAGGTATATCATTCTATGGGGTCTTTGTGTCGAATGGTCGATCAAACTATTATCACATCATATTCTCAGAAGTTACATATACTGATCTAAGTGTGAAAGCGCCAAAATATGGTCTTGATACTATTAAATTGGGGAATTTGCAAAAACAATGAGATGTGCATCAAATATTCTTTTTAAAAAAAATGCTTTAACAACTCTTGGTCCGCGTTATTAATGCTGATTTGTGTTAAAGAAGTGATAGTTAAAGGATTCAAAATAGTCCCTAGTATTTATTTCTCTGCTCATCGATCTCGTTTTGTTTCTCTTACAAATAAAATATATAAAGATCCGTACACAGCCAATGATATCCTCAAGATCTACCCAGATACTTCTGCCAAGGGAGATCAAATCAGCCTGAACTCTTTCCATTCGTAAAAATTAAATTAATTTCGAAATACAGATCAATATCCATTTCATCGAGATCACAGTCTCAAGAGCACTGCAACCTAATAACTACTCTTCATTTGGAAATCCCAGTTACACTAACAATATTATTATCAGTACCAAATTATACTGGTAATTGGATAACCTAAAATTGAGGGGAAAATAATTAACAAAATACAAGAATAATTTGGGGAGCTCTAAACACCGTCTCAATCATATAATTTGCACTAGCCAAGAAAATCATAAAGGCCACCCTTATATGCAAAAATCTTGTGTTGCACAGTCAATTTTTGTGCAAGCGCATATTTAATATGTGAAATGCACATATACAAAGAATGCATAATGTCTACATAAACAGAATCTAGAAATCTGAAATGTGCAATTAGCTGTGAACTAACACTTTGGAGCTAATAAATATACTGAATCAGGTAACCACTAAATCCCAACAGAATTGAGTCGGGACTCGTATAAAATTACCAGGGTATGTGCTTCTTGGTATTGCAAAGGGCTGCAAGGGCTCCAAAGACTTCACCTTTCCCCACAACTTCCTATATTCAGCACCCTTCAACAACATATACACACATTGTCCACATTAATAAGCTATACCCAAATTCACAAAATGAGTTATCTACTACATCTGAATATAAGTATATAAAATTGTAATTCAAAATCAATTTGCGACGTTCATATAGAACTCTTTACCTTTCTGCTGGGTGTGGTCGGGTAATTAAAATCCTCGGTGAAGGCCGTGATTGTACTGTACTGTACCAGATTGACACTCGACTTGGCAAGAAACAAATGCACCAATAAGGACATAAATGATAACACCAGTCCTCCGAGTGCTGCCCATTTTATTTTTGATTTCATTCTTTCTTTCAGAGGCGATCAGAACCAGAATCCCGATAAAACAAATGTAAACTGCAGCTAAAAGAAAATAACTCGATTGAATCTGTATTATAATTAAGCTATATTCAATGCTATAAATCATGAAAACTATATTTTAAAACGCAATCAAACCAATTCTTTCTCGGGAAAAATAGCAAAATGCAGCTAAGGGAAGTGATATTACCATTTGATTTGAGATAAAAGGTCCAAATTTCGACAGCATCTTGAGGAAGGGGCCCCAAGATTGACAATTGGATTGCCGCTAGATCACGAAACCCTTTTATACTTGAGTATTTGTTATTGCATCAAGATCAATATTCGATTACTTTAAGAGATTAAAGAATTGAGTTAGTGACAGATATATTAATAATACACAAGGATTTGACGGTATCTTACTTGCACCCAAAATAAGTAATTAAAGGTGAAGATTTTGTTTTTCTATCACTCAGTGTGAGTAAAATTATATCACAATCTAGGGTTTAAGATTATTGATTAATGGAGTAAAGATTTGGGCGGAAAAATGGAAGATTCTGATGGCTGTTGAAAATAAAGTCGGTGATTGCATTTTAGTCCCTACAAGTTTTGCAAAATTTTAAATTTTCCCAAACAAGCACAAATATGCACGCAAGATCCTTACTGTCATAATTTATTGAGTCAAACAACAATAATAATTTGGATAACTACAAATTAATTAGCCATTGACCTCCATTTTTCTAAAATTTCAACCTCGCATTTATTGGGATGCACAACGCACTCAATTTTTATCAAAATCAACTAAAAATTTAATATAAACCAAACTGGGGTTTTGCATCTTGGTAGGCTACTCATTGTACGAACAACTACAATGCCTTCTAATGCGTATTCTACGAGATGCATGGTTAAAATTATTATTTGGTTTTGACCATTTAAATTAAATGTGATTAGAACTTGTTTAGGAAAGTGTTTTATAAATGACACTGTATGTCAAATAGATAAAAATGAGTGATGAATAAGTTGTGAATCTCACAAAATGTGCAGATAAAATTTTATTTTACTCTTTTTGTCCATTTAATGTAGATAGTTTATAAACACTTTTCAAATCTTTGCCATAAACGAATTACAATGATGGAAATTGATATCAATTTTGGGTAATTATATTTACACCACAATATTTATTTCTTGCAACACATTGTAATTACATTTAAAATTCTTAATTTTTGTCCCTTGTAATACTTAGGTTCCTAACAATATTTCATAACTCTTATTTTCAAACTTTCCAATAGTTAACATATTTTGTATTTGATAACAATTTTATATCCAAACGTCCATCGAAATGATATAAAACAGCTTATTTTTCTATCATATTTAAAAAAAAAAGTGAAAAAAAATACTTTTACCTCATTTTAAAGTATGAAAATAAAATATTTTGATATAAATCCTCGTCAAAGATGAGACGTACTAATTAATAGAAGGTTAAAGATAATAATTTGACCAAAAAAAGTTGAGAAAATAAATGTTATAATGAGTAAAGATTGAGAATCTTAAATGCAATTAAAATGTGGTGTATCAAATAAAAATTATAATGACAATATAACCACCCATCAATTTTCTCTACGAAAGCCTGAAATTATGTCCAAATTAGTTATTTCTTGTATGCATATATATTAATTAGTAAGGCTCTCAAGACATTATGTCACTCTTATTTGACATATACCTACGAGTTATGCTACATGTACAAAGTTGGGTTACAAAGTTAGTTGACAAAATAACATCTACACCAATCATTTCAAAAATAGATTTTTAAATCATTTGAAATCAATGGTTTAGATTTTGCCAACACACTTTGTAACCCAACTTTTGTAACTTAACTTTGTACAAATAGCTTTATTGTATACCTATTGAATGTCATGATTGATACTCCATTCGTTTCATAAAAATAGACTTTCTTCAACTTTTACACAAATTAAGAAAATATAATTAATCTAATTTGAAATATAAATGTTACTTATATTTGTTCTTAATACACATCTACGTTGAATAATTGTTTAAATAGAAGTATTTCATATGTATTGATAGCGAGACACATTAAATAAAAATTTATAAAAAATTAAGAAATCAAATATACTCTTAACAAGCAAAAGTGACCTATAATTGAGACAAATTAAAAAGGAAAGGAAAGCATATATTTATGGAGCGAAAGAAGTATCGTAATTAAGGTCCTACTTAGAGAACATAATGTCTGATTTCTGAAATATATCATCTTCAAATACGACAATTTAAGAGTCGCAACAAGTTAACAATTGTAGCAACATAAATAAAATTCAATGTCACGCTTCAGATAAAACTACTTGTACACATATTAAGCCATGTTTGGTGGGGATCAAAATTTGAATTTTAATCTAAATTAAAGTTAACAATTAATTATAATTACATATATTTGTGGAACCTGTAACTTTTTAATCACATGTTTCATAATTTTTTATCAAAATTTATTAAAAATCTAATTTTAATCCCTACTAAATAGGGGCTAAGTCTCTGTTTGAACCTTATTTTTCTTCAAACTCATTTTCAACACACATTCTTAATTCTTTCGTAAAATAATTTTATACGCAAATTAATTTTTTTCCCTAACTACTCATTTACCAGAATACCCTGAAACCTAGACCAAAAAGAAGCAGGCGAAAATGGGCAAAAAAGGAAATGTCGGGGAATATAAATTAGGGCATCTTCTTCATCGACAGATCACCATTAGCTCAGAATCAAAGAATTAGGGTTCAGAGAGATTGGGGAATTATTCAAGGGTGGTTACCCCTCTCTGTTTACCCGATGATTTCTTCATTTTTAAGAATTAAACAGCCCTTTACTTGGAATCCCAGAAAGCAGAAGCAGAAGAACAACCAGAAAATGCTTCCCTCTCTTTCACACACAGACCAACAACATTCGTTTGGCTATTGCGAGCGCTCGGGTTTTATCACTTACCAAAAATGGGGGTCAAACAGGGGCTTTTCATAAGATTATTGCTATTCTTTACCATATGTTCTGTTAATTTCCCTTCGAGGAGATTGACCAGTTGAATACGAAGGGGCTATGATGATTTTTCCCTTTATTTTCGATTCTGAGCTAATGGATCGGGCATCGAGACAATTCGATTCGTATCTTGGCTTGGCAACCTTGGATGGTATTGTGATTTAAGGGTTTCTTAATCACATTGCAACCAGTTATTTGCAGCCATGGCGAAATCGCATTCTCTTTGCCTGTTTCTTATTCACAGATCTGAGCCTCCGTTCAACTGTCTAATTTTCCTATAAATTTTATTTTATTTCATTCCCTATAAAAATATATTTTGTTATGAAAAATGTAAATTTAAAAACTATTTGAAAATTGAACAATTTAAAAGTAAATTCAAGTCAAACTTACAATAGGTTTGAGTGTGTATAAATAAAATTTAGGTTTGCTTTTATACTCTCTTATATATAATTTTCAGGTACGGCAAAATGATAAAGGGGGTTGAGTAGGAATGGCAACGGGTTCGGGGCGGGGCGTCCCTACCCCTCGCCACTCCCCGCGTCCCGTCCCGTTTTAGACAGGGTGGGACGGGGCGAGCTACATGACCGTTTTCCTGCCCCGTTTATTTTTTTTATAATTTTTTTTTCCTTAAAAAATTTTCAATTATACGGTTAAGGAAAAGTATAACTCTACTTTCATAAAATATTTGTTCATCAAATTTAAGAATATAAATCTATAACTCTACTTTCAAAAAACATTTGTTCATCATGTATTCTAGCATGGATACTTTTTTTTTAATGGTTCACGGGGCGGGACGGGACATCTCCGCCCCGCCCTGCCCCGACGGTGCCCCGCCCCGATGTTAACACGCTCTTCCAACATTTTAGATTTTTTGTTACTAGAATTTTAATTTTGCAATCGTATGGCATTTGATTATTTTTAATTTCTTAAGGACAAGGGATGGAACAATTTAGGAATCTCTACCATGAATCAATTAACAAGAATTAAAAAAAATAAAAATTCCATAAATCATAAAAATCATTTCCTTCCTTTTGTCACTGTTTTTTCAAGGAATTTAAAAAACCCAAACCAAATGTGCAAAGATTCGAAAATTAAATTAAAAAAATTTCTTAAGAAAAATGGAAATTTTGGGAGGAAAAAAAAAAAAAGGAATGGAGGCTCAGATCTATGTATAATAAATAGGCAAAGACAATTCGACCTCGCCATGGCTGCAAAACACTGGTTGCAAGTGATCACGAAACCCTAATCGCAGCCATCCAGAGTTGCCACGCCAAGATACGAGTCAAATCGTCTCAGTTCCCAATCCATTAGCTCAGAAAAACAACAAAAAATAAGGAAATATCATCATAGCCCCTTTAAATTTACCAAAACAATTTCCTCGGAAGGAAATAAATCCTTATAATTTAAGCTTTAGCCAAACATGCACTAAATCCGAGTGCGTTATAAACATGAGCCAAACATTGGCTTAGGGTCGCATATAAGTAGAGAGAGAGAGAGAGAGAGACTATTCTTGTATTTCATCGGGCTTCTGCTGTTGAAAGTTAAGGGCTGTTTGCTGCATAAAATGGAGAAATCATTGGGTAAAGAGAGAGGGTAACCACCCTTGAAGAAATCCCCAATCTCTCTCTCGACCCTAATTCTTTGATTCTGAGCTAACGGTGATTTGTTAATGAGCTAGAAGCCCCTATTTATACTGCCACATTTCCTTTCTTGCCCATCTTCGACTTGCTTCTTTGTTTAACATACAGGGGTAGTCTGGTAAATAGATAGGCAAAGTCTTTTTCTTTTTTTTTTTTCTTTGATTTAGCCTATGTTTGAGCCACATAAAAATTTCAATAAAATTATTTGTACAAAGTTGAGTTACAAAAGTTGGATTACAAAATGTGTTGGCAAAATCTAGACTGTTGATTTCAAATGATTTAAAAATTTGT
>CAIGRT010175198.1:0-14242 GCA_903798405.1 Fraxinus platypoda | reverse complement strand
TGAATTCTGCAATTCAGATTTTGATTAATATTGTTCTAAACAAGGGATATTGAGACATAAAACGATCAGCTATACTCCTCAGCAAAATGGAGTTGCTGAGAGATTAAATAGAACTATTCTTGAGAGGACTAGATGCATGTAAATCAGTTCTTGTCTTCCCAAAATCTTTTGGGGGGAGGCTGTAAAAACAGCTTGCTATCTCATAAATAGGTGTCCTTCCAGCTCTCTAAACAATAGAATTCCTGAAGAAATATGGTCTGGTACATTACCAGACTACTCCTACCTTAGAACTTTTGGATGTGCAGCATATGCACATCATACAGATTCCAAATTAGACCCTAGATCATTGAAGGGTGTGTTTCTNCAGATTCAAAATTGGACCTAGATGATTGAAGGGTGTGTTCTTAGGTTATGGAGAAGGAGTTAAAGGTTATAGACTGTGGTTAAGGGATGTGAGAGGCTATAAAGTGATTACAAGTAGATCTGTGATCTTTAATGAATGTGATTTTACTTGTCTTAGTGAAAAATCTGGTGAAAAGATAGGAAAAGATGACTTTGTAATCACTGAGATAAATCTAAATAGAGAGGCTGAAAGTGACCATATTCAGTTTGAGGTGGAGCCACATGAAATGGAACCACAAAATGCCTCTGATGTTGAAATTTTGGAAGATGTTCAACATCTGGAGCCTACAAATGACCTGCAGGACTATCAGCTTGCTAGGGATAGAGAAATGATTGAACAATCTGAACCTGATCTGTTTGATACAGAACCAGCTTCTTATGAAGAAGCTGTCTCTTGCAAAGAATCCACTAAGTGGATTGATGCAATGGAAGATGAAATGAACTCCATTTATAAAAATCAAACCTGGATTTTAGTTGAAAAACCTATAGAATGCAAAGTGATTGATTGTAAATGTGTATACAAGATCAAATAGGGAGACGATAAGACAAATAGAAGATATGAGGCCAGACTTGTAGCAAAGGGGTTACACAAAGGGAAGGGATTGACTATACTTCTTGTGTGAGTTCATGAGTGTTGTGGAAAGGATTGTGTGGTTTCTGTTGTTTTGTGGCTGTATACTGTAACTCAATCTTTTGCCTATATTTGGGCGATTTCTAGTGGATTTGAGCTTATTCCTAATGGATGGCGTTAGAAGTGGTCGCCGAACCTCGAGGCCTTTGGGCAGAAAATTCTTGTGTTGATTCGTGTTATTTTTATTGATTTTTTTTCTTTTTTTTTCCTACAAATCGAAACCACAAACTCGTTTGGGACCAACACATCGTTATGGAGAACTTGAAGGATGCAATTGATGCAGCCAAGCCAAGCCAAACTTTGAGTGTTCAAGCTCGAGTTCAAATACGAATATGCTCGACCTTGGCTTACATACCATTCAACGTTCCAGTTATGCCAAGCCAAACTCAACCCTCAAACACTAGCTTAGAATTTGATAAAAACGATAATTGTTCTGCCTAATTTCAAGCATTTTATTGTCATATACCCAAATGTTTGTTCAGTTATGGTACATATCTGTATTCGATCCATGGAATTTTTAGTCACTCTTCCCATGACAGAATAATTTTATTTACTTTTCTGAATATCCACAAATAATGACCTTTTTCTTAGAAGAATTACTCCATTCCTCTTCGTTTGTCACACCGCCACTTGATATAAAGTTTCAGAAAAGTTTTCGTTTGACATCTCACCATTCAAAAACTCCTCAGATAAGCTTCTCTTCTTGGTGTTGGGGTGGGATTACGCTACCTTTTCCACCCTTGTTCATATGAGAAACAAAAGGCATGGAACTAGGTTGGTTAGACAGGAGGAAGAATACAGTAAAAAAACGAAAAGTTGAGACTTAGATTAAACAATAGTAAAAAAATGCAGTTTTTCAGACTAAGTAGTCAATTACATCACTGAAAGACTTGTTTTTCTTACACCTTCTTTTCCAAAATTGACTAAACATGAAAGATTGAAATAGAGGTAGGAGATGGGATTTTGGGAGGGGAATTCTTTTACCCCATTGAATGTATTAAGGATCCTTAATTTTTCTTATTTATTATATGCCAGTAGCACTCAATTTTTTTTTTTTAAAGCTTCAAAGGATCTTTAAATCAAGTAGACACATAAGATTGGTTTTCCAAGCACATCGCAGACGACAAATTTAGCCACGATGACAAGTGCACATCAAGTAGAAGTACATATGTCAACGAATGGTGCTCTTACTATACTATTTTTTGCTCAAACAGCAGAAAGAAAGAAAGTTCCAATTTTATAAATCCAGACAGCTGAAATTTTATAAGAATTGAGATGAATCCAATGATTCCCCCATAGAAATGCATCATAACAAATATAAACAACCAATCCAATCATTATAAACAAAAGGAAATCTAAAAAAAAGAGAAAAAAAATACCATCTTTAATCTGTTTTAGAGTAATTACAGAAGATAAAAATCTTAAATATTTACAACACGGGTTAATCCATTTGTACATAATGATTTGTACATAATGGATTACCCCCTCTCACGTAATGTGCGGGCCCGCGTGTATTTAAAAATTCCGACAATGTGGTCCTTATCTCCATTGTGAGTAGTATGTAAAAGATTCGGTAAAAAAATTCGGTACATGTAGCATGATCCTTATAACACATCCAGAATATCCAAATATATAAGTGGAACACTGTTTCCTTGCATTCCCAACATTTGAAATCCAAAATTAAATATACTACTTTTTGTTTAGGCAAATAAGAACCAGATCTTTTTCCATATAATTGCATTTCTTGCAAAATCGAGAACATCCAAAAAAACCAGTGCAGTTCCACTTCCACATACATTTTTACTACTTAAAACCAGTGCAGTTTTCCACACAATTTTCCCATCTCTCTCTCAAAATCGAGAAAATCTAAAAAAGCGCAGGGAGGATAAAAGATTCCGTTGTTATTCGACACAAGAGTAGAGCAAAGAAGTAAAAAGACAGCCAAGGAAAAAAAAGATTTCAGGAAACTTATGTTCATTTATTCACTGCACAGTTCTTTATATAGAGCTAAAGTTTAACAAAGTGTCAAAGAAATTTGCTGATTACAAGGCATGACTAACAACTTCCTAATATCAAGCATAAATAGAAAAATAGCATCAACTATCTCCCTAAAGACTTGTTCTTCAAGTACTTGTTGCATATCCAGTTTTGACCTACTCCTTAGCAATTATTCAGCCTATTATTTAGTCCATATGCAGCTGTTTAAGCACTCTTGGAACACTCCTTCTTGCCTTAATAGATGCAGAGGCCTAGTTTGTTTCTTAAAGCTTAAGTCTACCTTTTGATAGAGCTTTGGTTAACACAATTTGATCCTCAGTTCTGCAATAAAGTAGATTGATTTCACCTTCTTTCTGTACTTCTATTAAGAAATACAGCTTGATCTTGAAATGCTTAGTCCTGCCATGGAAAACATGAATATTTGAAATTGAAATCGCAGCTTGGTTGTCTATATGAATCTGTGTTGGTTCATTTTGCTTCATATGTAAATCTGCAAGTATCTTTCTAATCCAAATTACTTGATTCATAGCAGCAGTGGCTGCCACATATTTAGCCTCAGCTGTGCTTTGAGCTACCACATCTTACTTCTTTAAGCACCATGAAAACATTCATAATCCAAAGCTGAAACAAAAGTCTCTTGTGCTTCTCATGTCATCAACACAACCTGCCCAATCACTAGCAAAGTAACCATGAAGATTAAAATTCTGAAAGTGAGAATATTTGATACCATAATTTACTGTGCCCTTGATATATCTCACAATTCTTTTGGCAGCTTGAAAATGCATTTCACTGGCACAATGCATGAATCTTGAGAGTAGACTTACTGCAAACATGATGTCTGGTCTGGTTGCTGTAAGATACATCAAACAACCGATTAGGCTTATCTATTGACCTTCACCAACTTTGTTTGATCCATCATCCTTACTTAATTTCTCCTTCTGATTCATTGGAGTGCTTGTGCAATTGCAATATTTCATGTGAAATTTCTTGAGTATTTCCCTTGCATACTTCTTTTTGGCATATGAAGACTCTATCATTAGTTTGCTTCACCTCCATTCCCAGAAAGTAGGACATCAAGCCAAAGTCTATCATCTCAAATACTTTGAGCATTCCAACTTTTATCTCCTTTATGAGCTTCTCATCACTTCCTGTTACTAGCAAGTCATCTACATAGACAGAAACTTTAATTAAATTAACGTCTGTTCCTTTTACATATAATGTGGCTTCACTTGGACTTTTAACAAAGCCAAGACTATGAAGGTGTTCGTCAATCCTGTTGTACTTGTTGTACCAGACCCTGAGAGCCTGTTTAAGACCATACAATGTCTTTAACAAGTAAACTTTCTCCTCTTATCCCTTTACTTGAAAACCCTCAGGTTGCTCTACAAATATCTCCTCCTGCAGATGACCATTTAAAAAAGAAGATTTTACATCCAAGTGGTAAATCTTCCATCCCTTATGTGCTATCAAGGCAAGCAACATTCTGATTGTATCAACTCGTGCTACTAGAGCAAAAGTCTTCGAGAAATCTACTCCAAACACTTGAGCATATCATTTCACAACTAATCTGGCTTTGCATTTGTTTAGAGAACCATCTGCATTAAGTTTGGTTCTATGTTCCATTTGACTCCCACCGGCTTTCTGTGTTGAGGTCTGGCTACAAGCTCCTAGGTGTCATTCTTTTCAATCATTCTGAGCTCCTCTTCCATTGCGTCAATCCACTTGTCATCCTTCTCTGTCTCCTTAAACTCTGTAGGTTCAAAAACAGCAATATTACATTTTTCATAAATGTTAGATAATGACCTTGTACGTTTGATTGGCTCATCATCTATGTTATCATCAATATTTTGTCGAATTTACGACTACTGCTTCTCTACTGACTCTTCCCAATTCCATTGTCTATCTTCTATGAACTTGACATCTCTACTTACAAGAATTTTTCCATTTTGAGGTTGGAAAATCCTGTAAGCCTTGGATGATTTGCTATATCCAATAAGAACTCCTGGTTCTGCCTTTTTTTCAAGTTTGTCTCTTTTAATCCGTGGCATATGAGAAAAACAAAGACAACCAAAAGTTCTTAGATGTTGCAAGTCTGGTTTGTAACCAAATCAAGCTTCAAATGGAGTTCTTTTCTACAGAACTCTGGCTGGCAGTCTATTCAGCAAAAAAACTGCAGTGTTTGCACTTTGCAGCCTCAGCATACACCTTGTCATTTCCATAATACTTGTGTTTTTTCTTTCATTTGCGCCGTTCTGATGTGGAATATACAGTGTTATGAGCTGATGTTCAATACCGACTTCATCACAGAATTTTTGAAACTATCACAAGTGTATTCTTTCCCATTATCTGACCTTATTATCTGCATCCTGCAATCACTTTGATTCTTCTCCCATGTTTTATATGTCCAAAATACATTAGAAACCTCAGATTTGAATTTGAGAATATAAATCCAACAGAACCTGGTTTAATCATCAATAAATGCAATATAGTATTTACTGCCATTTAAAGAAGACTTTTTTGAGGTCTTCTAACATCTGTGTGTACTAGTTGAAGCTTGCGTATTGCTTTCCACATAGTTTGAGGGAAAGGTCTTCTAACTTGCTTGCCATACTGACAAGCCACAGAATCAGATAATCTATCTACCAGCAATGTTATCCCTTTCACCAGATTGTATTTCTGCATATATAGAAGTCCAGTGTGATGGAAATGCCCTAGCCTTCTGTGCCATAATTCTTCATTGCTTGCGCTGCTTGGAAAGGCTATTTGCTCCTCCTCCATTAGACTCAAAGCAAAATCAAAGCAAAGCTTTTTTGCTTTCATTTTCACCTTAAATACATCTCTGCCTTTTGCATCTTTGATTACACACCCATTCATCTTTAAATATGACTGTGAAACCTTTCTCAATTAGCTGTCCAACACTAAGCAAATTTTGGGCAATGTCAGGCACATATAAAACATCAGTAATATACTTCAAACCTGATAAACTTTCTATAGCCACAGTTCATTTGCCTTTGACTGAGATGTGTTCACCATTTCCAATTTTTACTTTAGAAATAACAATTTCATCAAGCTCCTTGAAGAGCTCCTGGTCATTGGTTATGTGTTGTGTACAACCACTATAACTTAGTCAAGAGTCACTAGAGCTATTGCTTGTTACAAAACATGTTGCCAAACAACTGCTCTTCTTGATGTTCCTTAGCAGCAACATTTGATTTACCTTTATGTTGTTGTGACTTGCAGATCCTTTCCATGTGTCCAATCTGACCACATTTCCTGCACTCGACATCTGGTCTCCATCAGCACTTTCTTTGCTTAGTTTTTTGGCAGTATGGGCAAGGTGGATATGTTTCCTCCTTATTTTTTGTCATAATTTTCAGTTTTCTTATTGTTCTTATTCTTGTAGTTCCTCTTGTCCGTGCCTCTTCCTGAATTTTGTGCCTTTGCTTGAAAAGCACCTTGCATAGATTCCTCGTCTCATCATTCTTCTTTGTTCACGTGCCTACAGTGCATTCACCAATTCTCCCAAGGATATACTTGATAAATCCTTTGACTTTTCTAATGAAGATATCTAAGACTCATATTTTTCAGGCATAGTTACAGGAACTTTTTGCACAATTCATTCATCAGGGAAGTCCTTACCAAGCAATCTCACTCTGTTTATTATGCTCAGCAACTTGTCAGAATAGTCTTTGATGTTTTCTCTCCTTCATCTTCTGCATTTCAAACTCTCTTATCATGTTAAGCACTTGCATGTTTTTGGTTCTTTCATCGCCCTGGTATTCCATTTTGAGAAAGTCCCAAAAGTCCTTTGCAGACTTCAGGTTCATGATTCTTGTGAATGTTGTGCTTGACTCAGCAGAAAATAGGCAGGCTTTAGCTTTGGACTTCCTATTCTTCTTTTCTTTGTGGGCCTTAAGTTGAGCCATGGTAGGATTGTTAGGCAATGGAGGAATGTCAGTCTTCTTCTGTAGCGTCCCAGAGGTCTAATGCATCAAGACGGACTACAATACTAATAGCCCAAACTTGATAATTATCACCCTAAAAAATTGGTGGTACAACATGTGAGATTGTTATTTCAGTTTCCATTGCTTGGCAACTGTTTTGTTTCTGGTTTGTGTTTGTGGACTCACTCAACTCATAGATCCCTCAAGAAAA
The DNA here is from genome assembly GCA_903798405.1 of Fraxinus platypoda. Taxonomy (NCBI): domain Eukaryota; kingdom Viridiplantae; phylum Streptophyta; class Magnoliopsida; order Lamiales; family Oleaceae; genus Fraxinus; species Fraxinus platypoda. The sequence continues at coordinate 7,056 of CAIGRT010175198.1, read as the reverse complement.
GAGCTTTGATACCAATTTGTTTTTATTCGACACGAGCAAAGCAAATAAATAGAAAGACAACAAAGGAAAAAAATAATTTCAGAAACTTATGTTTATTTATTCACTGCATAGCTCTTTATATAAAGTTAAAGTATGACAGAATGTCAAAGAAATTTGCTGATTACAAGGCATGACTAACAACTTCCTAATATCAAGCATAAATAGAAAAACAACATCAACTATCTCCCTAAAGACTTGGTCTTCAAGCACTTGTTGCATTTCCAATTTTGACCGACTCTTAGCAATTATTCAACCTATTATTCTGTCGATATGCAGCTGTTTAAGCACTCTTGCAACAGATTCAATAATCCAAAAGAAGATGAAAAACTGGAAAGCTCCTACAAAGTTGCAGTCATGGTGACAAGTTCATGCACAAGTGGTTGAGAGGGCACCACGTGAACTTCGGCTTGCCAGCCAGCCACCCCAAAAGACGAATACAAAATATATAATTTACACACAAGAATTATCTAAAAAATTTAACTTTTTACACTTGGTATGAGTTTGCCTTAGATGGGCTAAAGTTGAGAATGTGCTGCCATTTAAAGGCCCATGCTTTTAGACCTTATTTGATCCTCAATTTTTTTAAATACATTTTTCCCTCTCTTCTTTTCAACCACATATTCTTCAATAAATTAATATTACATGCAACCCAAAAACTTTTTCTTCATTTTAGCCACATATTTTCATCAATCTACTATTCCAAAATACGCTCTACACAAAAAATAGGACTCAAACATGCCCTTAATCTTTTCTATACCATTTTCATTTGCAATTTTGGATTCGTGGTTGGGGCACATGAAGCTATAAAGAAACTTTATTTTTGTTATCTCTATTTTGATTCTCTAAATGGTTTGATAAAATATCTTAAATTTTTCTTATTGTTCTTAAATATTTTCTAGTGGTGGCAATCGAGCCGAGTAACTCGTCGGCTCATCGACTTAGCTTGAAAAAGCTCGACTCATGGGCTTCTCGGGCTTGTTACAGGACAAGCCTGAGCATAAGCCAAGCGTGCGGCTCAATTGGCGAGTCGGTTCGTGAGTTGCCCATGAGCCAGGCTCGATGAGGCTTGTGGTTCGCCTACGAATAGTGACCCATCACTTTTAAAGTTTGTGATCGTTTCAAAAAAAATGGTCACTAAACGGTCACAAACTTTAAAATGAGACAGTTAATTTTTTTTTCTATAAATAATAACCTCAAACCATTTTTTTTCACTCTTCTCATTCTCTTTTCTACTCTCTCTACTCTCTACAAATTTACAATTATTCAATTATATAATTTAATATTTATATCATAATTCTATTATTTAATTTATATACATTTCAATGATTTCATCTATATTCTCTACGCTACAAAGCCTGACAACGAAGAATCTATTTTCTCAAGTTCCAGTCCATTTTGAGATTAGAGTGTGTTTGATTAGATTTATTTTCCACCAAAATTCCTAGTTTTTGGGAGTTTGATTGACAATTTTTTTCCATAAAAAATATTTTCCAACTTTTGGTCATGTAACCATATTTTCCTTAAAAACAAGGAAAATATTTTCTTTAGGTAGGAGTGATTTTTATTTTTCAGGTCATTCATTTTCTCTTTCTCTCTCTCATCAATCCTCTCTTTCTCATCTATCCACTAATAAATAATGAACAAGTATAATATTTTCTAGGTTGAAAACTAAATCAATCAAATACATTTAATTAATAATTTTCATACAAATAAGTTCTAGATAATTGAATTGCCTAAAATTTATTTTCTTTTCATGTAAATTACATGCTTGTAATCAAACGCACCCTTATGATTCTTTTATAACCTGCTCGGCTAACTAAATCAATCAAATACATTTAATTAATAATTTCCATACAAATAAGTTCTAGGCAATTGAATTGCCTAAAAATTATTTTCTTTACATACAAATTTCATTCTCGCAATCAAATTCACCATTAGTGTGTTCGGAATTTGAATTTGAGAAAGTGGATTCATTGTTTTCGGATGCTTATTTTTTTAAAAAAATGGACACGTAACAAGTTATTCGTATACAATTTTAACTCCACCTATTCGAAAGTAGTCGATCCCACGCTTGGATAAAAGGAAGAGTTTCAAAAAAAAAAAAAATTAATAGAAACATTTCAAATCTAATTTCAAATATGATTTCAAATTTTCAAATCTTAATTGCTGAATATCGGTTGGTAGAGTCAATTTTTTTGTTCTGCGAGTCTTTTTCTTAATGCGTACGAGCAACTGTGTTCGCAAAATAAGTTTTTTTTACTCAATCATTCGAAACTGAAAACGAAAAACCCATCTCAAGTTTTTAGCACGCTTCATTCCCAATATTTGAAAAACTTGAGATGTGTTCTTTGTTTCCGGATGCTTGATTTTTTTTTTTTTTTAAATTGATTTTAAAAAAGTACACGTAACAAATTGTTCGTATATAATGTTAACTCCGTCTATTAAAAAAGTAGCTGATTCCAAATGAAGATTTTTTTTTATAAAAACAAAAAACACAAAAAAAATAAAAATTAAATGAGAAAGTGGGCTAAGCTTGTCTCGCTCTATGAGCCACAAGCTCAAGGGCCAAGCTACAGACGAGCCAACTTCAAGAGCCCAATCAATGCCACCACTAATTTTATTTAGCCCTTGTTTGACAATCATTATACAAAAATTCTTTTTCTACATAATCATTTTTAACTGTACATTCACTCAATAAAATATTCTACACGTAAACTAAATTTTTTTTACTTTTTAACTACACATTCTCCAAAAGTTCACTATTTAAAACTTTATTTTTGCCAAATAATGGCCATCAAACAAGGCTAATTCTTCATGTGAAATTATATCTCGTCATTTTTTCGGGATGTGGAATATGAGCTCCATTAAAATTATAATTCATTTTTTTCTCTATTTTTATCAACCACACATTCTCCAATAAAATAATATTACATGTAATCCCAAAATTTTTTCTTCTTTTTGACACATTTTTCAAAAAAACTATTTCAACCATTAAAATTTCTGTTAGAGTTTAAGTGTGACCCGAATTCTTTGTTGAAGATAATTGAGAGTTCTAATTAAAGTGTACAATAAGAAGAATTTCATTTGGAATACTATTGTGAAATCCTATTCAAGTTTACTTGGCGAATTCTATTTGAAGTTCTACTTAGAAGCCCATTGGGAGTAAGAATTTGTATTTGACTTGAAGAGGACATTGGAAAGAAGAAAATCAAGATTTTTAAATTACCCGAGAGTGGGCACCGAGGTGCCATTGCCACGGTGCCATGATAATTTTGGCCCAGGTGGCTCCGAGGCGCCACCCGTTATTTTTCTGTCCTGCGTGATTTTTTCTGTTCTATTTCATTTTGGACTCTATTTTTAGCATTCTACTTCAACTACAGCTCTACCATTAGGGTTTGAATGTCCCCTATTCGTTTCTTATATATAATTGGCTCTTCATTATGATTTAGTAAGAAGTTAGAAATATTCTAAACATATAATCTTTGTATTTTTTCTCCATATTATAATAAAATCTCAATTCTCTGCAAAATTACATTATTCTCGTATTCTTGTAATCTTTACTTCATATTGTGATTACAATCTCTTATTTTCTCCAACAAAGTGGTATTGAATTAATCTGGTATTATCTTTACTTTTCACAACAAATTGGTATAAGAGCTTTTAGTGTTTAAATTCTTGGGAAGATCGAGGATTTCCTAATAACAACAATGAAGTATGATATTCCGCTGTTAGATTGCAATACAATATTCTCTTTGTGACGGGTAAAAATGCGAGCAATGCTCGCTCAGATGGATTTGAATGACGCGTTATTGAGATTTGATAAGATGCCCACAACTTGGACTATGGAGGAGAAACAATGAAGGGATGGAAATGTCATATCTCAAATACATTTTCATCTTTCAAGTAGTATTCTTCTGTATGTTTTGAAGGAGAAGTCAGCTACTGCATTATGGTTAAAATTGGAGTAATTATGTATGACGAAGATTTTACTAGCAAATTGCATATAAAGCAACGTCTATATTCTCATTGTATGATATGAGGTACATCTCTTGAAGATCATCTAGTTGCTTTTAAGGAAATCTTCTCTGATTTAAAGACTTTGGATTTCAAATATGATGAAGAAGTTTTGTAATTGATTTTATTGTGTTCATTGCCCGCTTCATACATGTCTTTTAGAGACACGGTTTTATATAGTTGTGATACTCTCACCATCGAAGAAGTCTACGATGCTCTATATTCAAAGGAGAAGATGAAACATCTTGTAGCATCTAGGGATCTTAAAGATGGTCTCATTGTTCATGGTGGTCGTTCGAATGGCAAGTCAAAATCTAACTTCAAATTTTGTAATTATTGCAAGAAAAAATGGAATTTGCTAAACGATTGTTATAAGCTGCAGAATAAATCAAAGTTAATAGCAAATCAACAATCAGAAACTTCAAGAGAAACAAGTATTGTAGAAAATATTAACAGTTATGGAGAGCTTCTACTTATATCTGACTACAACTCCAAGCCTGATGAGGCTTGGATTTTAGATACAACTTGCACTTTTCATATGTCACCTAATCGAGAATTGTTTTCAACATATGAAAAAGTTTCAGATGGTGTTGTCATGATCTGTAATAACACATCTTGTCGGATAGCTAGTATTGGTCAGGTCAAAATAAAGATATTTGATGGGACGGTTAGAACACTTGATGCAGTAAGATACATTACAGATTTGAAGAAAAATCTTATCTCCTTAAGTACTCTTGATTCAAAAGGATACATGTATACTGTTGAAGGTACAATTCTGAAAGTTATCAAAAGAACTCGTGTTGTGCTAAAGGGACATAGAAAATCCCATTTATAATATCTTATAGGACGATACAGAAGCTTAAAGTAATCAGCATATTTTAAGAACTTAGGTGGATTTAGAGTTGGCTTCTATACCGTTGGAGTCTAATTTGGGGTCTTCTTTTATAACTACATCTTAGTTGAATTTTGAAGATATGGGTGCATCTTTCTTGCCACCATTATCGACGGTGTCATTGTATTCAATTGTTAGAAATAAATACATTTTTGCTATAAGATTCCAAATAGGTACATTTCTGTTTTTTTGTTGATGGTTTGAATGCAGTTAAGGGTGTTGATTCTAGCCAAGATCCTTCTTTCAATACAATAGTTGTGAATCTATTACAGGGTTTGTTTCAGCCTTATTTGGTGGGCATTAGATCACTTTTGCCCATAGTTGGGCTAGTTAAGGTGGAGAATATTTTCAGTTGGAATTTTTTATGGAGAAATTCGTTTATGTTTTTCATTGAAGAGTTCCAGTTTATTCCTTGCAGTGAAGTTTGTTTTAGGTGGAGAATTTTTTTTTTTTATGTTTTGTTCATTGCAGTGGAATTCTTGTCAATGTAGAGATTGTTAGAATTTGGATGTGATCCGAATTCTTTGTTGAAGATAATTGAGAGTTCTAATTAAAGTGCACATTAAGAAGAATTTTATTTGGAATGCTATTGTGAAATCTTATTCAAGTTTGCTTGACAAATTCTAATTGAAGTTCTACTTAAAATTCCATTGGGAGTAAGAATTTGTGTTTGATTTGAAGAGGACATTAGGATGAAGAAAATCAATTTTTTGGAGTAAAGGACCTGAGAGTGGGCGCCACAATGCCATCGTTGTAGCATCATGGCGCCACTATAATTTTAGCCCAACGCTGTTCTGTTTTCTGTCCTGCACGATTTTTTTTTCACTCCGTTTTTGACATTCTACTTCAACTATAACTCTACTAGTAGAGTTTGAACGTCCCCGATATATAGTTGTCTCTTCGTTATGATTTAGTAAGAAGTTAGAAACATTGTAAACACATAATTTTTGTATTCTTTCTCCATATTATAATAAATCTCCATACTCTACAAAATTATATTGTTCTTGTGTTCCTGTGATTTTTACTTCATGTTGTGGCTATAATCTCTTATTTTCTCCAACAAAGTGGTATATGATTAATCCGGTATTATCTTCACTTTTCACAACAAATTGGTATCAGAGCATTGTAGTTCATAACAATTTCAAATAATGGTTTGACCTTACCTAGGAGATTTTTATCAAATATCTTACCAAGATCATAGGAACTAAATGGAGAAACTTAAGTTTCACTGAATTTTTTTAATGATTATGAAATAATTGTCCACAGTGTAAATAAATTAAAATGGCTACCTAATAAATGGATTTTTTTTGCTGTGAATAATTTGGCTTTAATAGGAGATTGATACAAAAACTAGAGAAAAATGTCATGTAATTTTTCGATTATGAGCTATTGTATTAATTTAAGTTGCTTGAGATCTGACACGAATGTTAATCTTGTATCCTATTCATTTAATTTTCAAGGTCCAATATTTGAAGCAAGTAGCAGGATTCCTTTCGCTGGAGGCACGAGACTTTAAGGAAGTAAAGGTGGAGACAATAGGAAAATTTCTTGATTATCTTTGGAAGTGATATTTCATACAATTTGATTTATTTTATTACTAGGTTACTCAACATCGACCAAAAATTGCTAATGACACCCCTCAATGAGTCAAATTGATAGAAAGGGTCTTCGATTCATTACTATTAATAACATCATAGTAAAATGTCAAGTAATTTTTCCACTATGTTATTTTATTTATTTTTAAATTACTCAAGATAGACAAAGAATCGTTAATAACATCCCCCAATTTGTCAAATTGTTGGACATGGGTCTAAACATTTTTCACATAATTTATTGAAGTGTGACCCGAGTTCCATTGGATATTGGTTGTTTGGTTGAAGAAGCCTTGAAGAAGTTAAAAGATGGACCGAGGAGAAAAAATCGCAGCATTTTTGCTCATTACAAGCTCATTTCCCATTCTAGCGCTTAGAACATGGAGCCACCACTCGCCGCCAGCGAACTTGGCATTCGATCGCCAGAGGCGCCTCTCGCTGCCCACGAAGGCACCAATCAAGCGTCAGTGTCACCCTGTCCAGGCCTGTTTCGCAATTCTAATATATATATATATATAT
>CAIGRT010175177.1:0-14301 GCA_903798405.1 Fraxinus platypoda | reverse complement strand
CTAGAAATGTTAGACTTTGTTGGGCCTTTTAATTGAATTGGGCCTATGAACAAAATTCTTAAGCCCGTATTACTTACTATGAGAAAAAGATGTGGTCATAAATATGGTAATGTGTCAAGTGGATTATGTGGTTCTAAAATTCTATCTAGAATATTTTAGGAAAATATCTAGTCCAAATATGTGGTCTAGAAACCTCATGAAAATATGAAGTCTAGAAGGTTCTAGGAAATGTGTGGTCTAGAAGTTTCATGTAAACCACATATAAAGGGGTAGAGTCCATCCATTTTGTAATAAGTTAAGTCAAGTGTGTAAGTCTTGAAATTGAAAAATATAAGTTACTTTTTACTTACTTCTTCCTATTAGTATTGTCCTTCTTATCAAGCCTTAGCTAAACCAAGTTAGGGCCTGTTTGTTGGCATTAATCATTCATTTGTAGTAGATTTATGACCGTTAGTAGCCTACAAATTTTGACCATTGTTTCACATGGTGGGACCCAATGTTTGAAAAAAAGGGTCAATTTTCTCATTCTTTCCCAGAAATAATACCAAACAAACAGGGGCTTAGTAAACCTCTCTTTCCTCCCACAAATATAAAGCAAGGGTTAAAGGATGTTTCACGACAAGCAGCAACATTTAAAATTTTGGAGAGAGAAAGAACTTGATGTATCAGTTTTTCCAGATTCTTGTAAGACGATCCTTCTAAATTTTTAACAGAATCTTGAGCCAATTTTTTCCACTCCAAGGCTCTTTCCTTCATCTCTTTTCCCTTTTCACCAACCTCATCCCTCTTTACATCACCGTCAATTTCCATGCCAATCCTCCATTTTGTGCAGCTAAACCAACAGTTAGTTTGTTGCTCGGCAAAGAATGGCCAACAAATCATTGGCACTCCACTGCCAATACTTTCAAGAGTCGAATTCCATCCACTGTGTTAAGAATCCTCCAATGGAAGGGTAGCTAAGAACTTTCTTGAGGGCTCCAATTTGTCGGTAGACTTCTTTCTTTGGTGACTTCAAGAAATTCCGGTGGAAGAATTGCATCATCCCAAGTGACAAGATCTGACCTTATGATCCACAAGAAGGTTTGATTGCTATTTGCAAGACCCCAAGCAAATTCAAGAAGTTGGTAGGGTGTCATGACTGTTATGCTTCCAAAATTTACGTAGACAACACAGTTTGGCTCTTTGGAATTGAGCCATTGAAGATAGTGTTGATCTTCTTTCCAAAGATTTGATCCAAGAATTTCTAGACTTTTATCTTTAACATCTTTTTGGAGAAAGTGCAAGGGCCCAATGGCATAANTTGGAGAAAGTGCAAGGGCCCAATGGCATAAACTGGAGGCAGAATAGATGACAGTGTCTTCATGCAGTCTCGTTCTAGGTCTCAGTTTCCTACAACACAAATTTCACCATATATTCGTCTAGGCTCGTGGTTCTTATGAAGCTTGGAATATCTTTCAAACATATGCCTTCCATGCCAGGAATTTCATCTGCTAAAATCGTATTCAAGTATCCATTGGTAAGGTAACGAGCATCTGCAAACAAATAAAAACGAAGAAATTGTTGAATTAGGTTATAAACTCTGAACTTGATTACCGAACAAGGTACAGTAGATAATATTTTAACTTTTCTTTCATTATTTATGATCTCTAGTACGTAGTCCACCTTACCTTTAAGGGGCACGTATCCCTTCTCAATGAGCTTGGCATCTGTGTGTAGGGCAAGAAGCCACAAGCACTGGTAGTCCAGAAGAGAACTTCAAGGATGCCTAATTCTTCTGCAGCTTCAAGGGTGAAGCTCATAGCTCCATCAGAAATAATGCATGACACTAGTGGTACGTTTTAGGAAACTGTTTCATTTAGTCTAGCAAGGAGGTCTGTAAAAGGAGCTAAGCAAGGATTGGTGGTGGATTCACACAAGGTGGGGATATCTTGTGTAGCATCAGCATCTAATATAGGAAGGCCTTCGGGAATTGTTTTGAATCTAAAGGATTCGAGGCCTTTGAGTGAGTCGGGACCTCTAGATTTGAGGAGGCTTCTATGGTTGAACTCTATGTTAACAAAATTGACGTGAAAACCTTTTTGATGAAGGAGTTTGGTTAGTTTCAACATGGGATGTCCCTGTGCGTGGAATGGTATGCAAACTACATGAAGCTTTTCAAAGACGCTAATATAACCTATTTTTACTGTAAAAGAATTGAAATTCTTATGACAAGAGAACAAGCTGAGGAATTGAAGAGTTGCAATGTAATGCTTTGAGAACTTGTAGCAGCAGCTCTCAATTTATACATGGCATTTTTTTGAGCCCCTCTATCCAAAAACTCTTTTTTTTTTTTCAAATTAATTTTCAACCACGTACTATTAATAAAATAATTTGCACGAATATACGTCCTCTAAAATATATTTTAAAAGTGGGACTCAAATAAGTACATTCGCCAAAAGGGGGATCAAAAGTTAGCATTTTATTATAATATTGGTGCGGTGAAATGGGAAGTCCAACTTGTCATAATCGAGCGCGAAAATATCTCTTCTTACAAATCGACTCTTAATTTAAATATATTGACCCCAAAAAAATACCTCCAATGTGGCTAATAGATCCCAAAGTCTTTCACGTCCACACAAGCTCAGTTCCTACACACTTAGACAAATCGTCAGTCACACGTGGCTTCCTCCAGTGGGGTAGAGTTGGTCATGCGCATTCCGACTATCAAGTCAGTTGGAGAAGTAAATATAAGAGTGTGAGAGTGAGCCTCCAATATAAAAAGAGGGTCGGCTTTGAGGAGTAATGAATAAAATAGTGATATGATAAAATTATAATTTGAGAGTCTAAACTTCCATTGCTCTGAAATGATACTATGTGTGAACTTTTATAGTAGAAAATGATAAGTGAGAGTCGTTGGATGAAGACACACTTAACCTCATCCTAGAGGTTGGAGTTTCTTGTCATATATATCAATCAATAATTCCTAGACCTTGCTACATTTAATGTTGTAACTGCTTGGCAGCCCTAGGCCTGACATGAAAGACTAGATTTGACTTGTTTGATTGAGCAAAATCGCCTAATTAGTGAGTTGTCACATCATCCACTTGACACAAGATCTTGTGTGAAAATCTTCTCTAAAACGCCTCTATGTATCTCACCTCATTCATCAGGGCTCAACTCCCCATGGGGGTTCGATCAAATTAGGGTTCGGCCAACCACAATGGTAGAAAGATTCATTTGCTGTGTAGCTACCACTTGGCCTTATTTAGAGTTTTGTTGGAAGAGACGTAACAAAATTTATTACGAGGAAAGCGACCAAACGAAAGATGTGATACATTCACATACGTTTGTGGCTTGCTTGTCGTATTGGTGTGCCTACTTGCAATGCACGACCACTTTCTACGTTGGCTATGGTATGTTCACGATATTGAGCGATAAGTTCGAACACGATTTTACATATAATATTTAAGTCTATGTTTGAAATTTATTATTAATTATACATTCTCTTAATAAAATAATTTTATACGTGAAAATATTTATTACTTTTTATTTTTAATCATACATTCTTCAAAATATCACTATTACAAAATCTAGTAACCCAAAAAATGGAGCTTAAACAAACCATAAAACTTTCCGACCTGCTTATCAAATGTGATAGTAGCATAGTTAGTTACCATAGCAGAAGGGTAGGGGGCCTTTGGATTCCAATTCCCCAAGTTTTTCTGAATTTATTTGTTTTAATTTTCTTTTTAATTATTAAAAGATTACGTAGGGGCTCACTTTCATCTTACTTTTGTATGAAATTATACGGCCAAGAGAAGTGCTAATTAAATTGATGTCAAATAGATTTTTGTTCACGAAAATATGTTTTGAGTAAAACTCACCGCAAGTGTATGGTTCGTAACAAACAATAAAGTGGAATTTAGACTTTCAGATATCGTTCCCACATGAATTGATTTAGTTCAATTTTTTGCCTTGACCTTAACCGAATCAAGAAAATATCGCGTTTATGTTGTAGTGAAGATTATGACTAAACTAATTTACTAAAGTGGTTGCAAGTAAACTATGTGAACTAAAATGCAAAATAATGCTGTAAAATAAGTTATTAAATTTAATGAATGAAAAGTGCACTAGGATCACGAATCCTCATGCAATGACCTCTTTTAATCTCAATTTTACAAATTGACAACACGATTAAAGTTTGAAGAATCAATGTTCCTATTCTATCCAACAATCTCTCTCGAACAATGTTGAACCTACTCTCATATACAATCCGCTTATATCCCTATGACGAATGCAAATATGCAAGAATGCATGAATTTTTGTGAACACTTAGAGATTCACGCAAGGTATAGTTGTATATCTCTATCCCCTATCGGACCTTACGATGATTTATACCTTGTCGAGCACATTTCATTTCTCTTGAATGCATGAAATATGCCACCAAATTCACACAATCATTTGCACACATAATTGCGGAGAAAAATAATTGCATATAAATCATTCAACTTCAAAACAACGTGTTTAATGTCGAAAATTGTAAAACTAGGAATTAAAAGATTACAGCACATGATTCTTCATTCTCCTAGTACATAAATATATAGCCTAAGATGGATAAAATAATGAAACACATAGATAATTGAAGAAAAGACATCATCAGATCAATATTATACTTGAAAACCCGTAAATCTTGTGTTTCTCCTTGTAGTTTTTGCCTCCAGATCTCCTTCAATATGTGTTATAGGGTTTTTCTCTATGTTGGAAAGCCTCATCCTTCGGATTTGACGGCTTTAAGCTTTTATATTCATGCCCAGATTCGTTTCCTAAAATGTTTGAACGGATTAAGGAAACCAGATTTTTAAAATCGGAAAATAACCATGCGACCGCATGGTTATGAGCCATGCGACCGCATGGTTCAACCAAAATGGCCCCCTATCTTCCCACATGTATGGAAGATAACAAATTCCATTTATGTTAATTTGGTCACTGCTTGTTGTTTTATCCCATTTTGACTTCTTTTCTTCATTCTCCTTCTTCTTACATTCTTTGTACTCATCAAATTAGTACCTAGCTCGTTTAAATTCTTGATTTGTGCTTCGAGTCATCTTTCGGCTATTTGTACTTCAGTCCTTGAACTTTTGTTTTCCTCCGTTTAGGTCTTTTTTCGTATTTTTCCTCCTGAGTTCCGCCACACCCATCAATATAGTGCTACAAAACGAAATTAAGTAGAATTAAGTCATATTCAAACATTATTATCCACAATTAGTCATGTTCTGTGGCAAAATAAGTGTTGGAAAACGCATTTATCAAATCCCCCAAACTTAAACCATTGTTTGTCCTCAAACAAGATAATGACTTCATTCGACACAAACATGGCCTGATAATCTGTCGTGTCTCAGGATTTGTATTCATTAATCAGCACAAGAAACAATTTCAATAGTACACAATTTAACATCAACCTTTACCTGTTGAGTGTAAAACTCAACGTGTGTGTGTGAACTCATGTCAACATATCAAGTTCATAATTAGTTTATTTCCAACCCGTAGTGGTCACGTATTTCCTTTCTTCGCTCGAGAGATACACATCCCTACAAACTTATTCTTTTCACTCAATTTTCCCGGGGTGTGTTCTAAAGTTGAACTCATTTACTTCTACTATTTACCCTCTCTTAGTTTGATGGATCGTACTATCACAAGTTCACACTTCAACAAGTATGGACTCTATTAATTTTTTTTACTTCAACCGTTAAGATTAAACTAAGCTACTTGCCTCGCATTAAAGGTGTAGTTCTATCAACCGAATGTTTTGGGGCTTAGTCAATGTATTTTTTATTTTTTTTGTCAAATATTTTCTCATTTACTTTCTATATAACCCCTGTAACGAGCTTTAGCCTGATGACTCTCAAGTCAGATAATCATAGGGCACCAGGTTTTAAACACTTGCAGGCTTATTCTAAAGATGGATCATGGTTTAGTACAAAAGAGGTTATTCGGGTCTATTCACTATGTTCAACTTTTTCTATTTAATGAACCAATCATCAACTCAACATGCAAAACATGAGTGTCATGCAAGGATTATGTCAAGTTTCATGTAACATGTATTGGTCAATCAAATTATGCAACATATCCACAGTTCCTAGTACATTCTATTCCAATTTCCACATCATTGCCGGCAATGCTATCAAACCCACACAAGCACACACAACTCTAATCTAATGCTAGAAATTAAACCACTAAAAACAGAAAATAACTAAATGAAAACTGCATAAAACAAAATTCAAAAAAGAAATTTTACTTGACAAACACACGGGAAGCAGTAAATTAAACACGGCTATTGATAGAAGATTATGCCACCCCCCAAACTTAAACATAACATTGCCCTCAATGTTGAAATACGATAGAAGTTAAACAAGCATAAATGAAGGACAGTAATCAATTAAAAGCATATATAGTAACGATTACTCCTCTAATCAATATGGAGGTGGTGGTGGTGGTGGTGGAAAACTGGGACCCGAGGTACCGTCTCCAAGTGGTGGAGGTAATCGTGCCAAAATCTGTTGCATCATTTCACATTGCTGAGATAGCTCGGCCTGAAGACCTCGAATGACAGTAGTCTGTTCTCTAACTTCTGTCTCAATGCTGCCTAGCCTATCCCTGTCTCAGTTGCCCGCAACTGAATCCCGTTTACCCGACTGACATACATGTTTAACCTTCCGTTCAACGTTTTTATTTCCCTCCAAGCTGCTAGGGACTCCCTACTGGCAGTAGAAGTGAAGTATTCGAATCTCTACAAATCATTCCGCATCGTCTGCATCTCAGTGCTCATGGCCCCAAAGGCCTACTGAAGACTCTAAATATCCCTGCTGGAGCCGGTCATGGTAGCAAACATCTGTCTTAACAACGGTGTGTCGACGTCCTGCGGTGGTGGTTGTGCCTGAGGTAACTCTATAATTCCATCCTCATGTTCGTATACAACGTGCTGCTGTCTTTGCTACTCCCGTGCCAGCTTCTCTATGTGATTTGCCTGACCCCTCTCATGCGCCTCTAATGTGTTGCACTTTATGAATGAGCTTGGTTTCTCAGGGAGTTTCCCTGGTGGGATAGTGATGCTCGAGATCTTGTAGATGCCACTAATTAAACTCGAAAATATCAAAGATCTGCGACGGTCGCCCCAAACTCCCACTGCAAGGATCTGTTCGTAGATGAATGCAGCAAGATCAATCTTGTGTCCCCGAACCAAATGATAGAGAAAACTGGCCTTAGGATTCGAAAATGTGGTGCGGTGGGATGTTAGCTAGATGTTGTGGCAGATGAAGAGCCATAAGATAGCAATAGATGGTGTGAGTTCAATTTGATGACATTCAGCAGTTGGTAGTGGCCATGCATTTTCACGCCAGATCAACACTTCAGCTACTTCATGCCAATGGAAGTCACCTGGGATTGGAACCACATTGTTCCAGGATAACTGGTAATAATCATGAATGACCTCAGGTGAAAACATAATCCATTTGTCCTTCACCCATGTCTGGTGCTGATGTTTGGATCCGAGTGTGTCAATCTCACTGTTAAAGTTGGTGTAGAATTCCCGAACTAGACCTTCATAAACAGAGTGCAGTCTCTCTACCAATTTTTTTCCAGCCATAGTTCTGAACTAAAGTGATTAATTCAAAACCTGGGAAGTCATCAAGTTTAACCAGTCGCTCTGGGTTGATTGCCCAATGAGAGATTACGTCTAAGTATTTGACACGAGCCTCGCTGTTCAGGAATTGCCTCACACCCCCTTCAAGCGTCTGTGTGTGGGTCGTGCCCGAAGTAGAGCCAACATTTTCTTTTCCCTTGGACGTACGTTTAGGAGGAATTCTGCAACACAAAGAAAATGGAAACATGTAAGTCATATGTGATGCAAAAATGAAAGGGGAGTTACTTGAAAATAAGAAAAGAGGAGCACCAAATCCTGAAATGAATGTCCAAATATGCAAGCCATGTGCATAGTCAAATGTGTCTTATACCTAACCAAACAAAGTATAAACGATGGAATGATGCTATACTTGACAAAATATATGATGAAGAATGGATAATATATAAGACATGTCAAAAAGTGGCTCAAAAACCCAATAACATTGCAAAAAGTGGGAAATTGTGACATTTATACGCATGTTCAACTAAGCAAATTTGCCTTCGGACATCATCGAAAAAAATTTAAAATTTCCTGAACAATCTTCGAGCATATGAAATAAGGTATAGTAGTCAAACACATATCCATAATTGAGATCAAACGGATAGCATATGGGTTAGAGAATCGAGGGGCGAAGTGAGGGACGTGAGGTGTCGTGTGCCTAGCCATGGTGTGCCTATGTGTCTTCCATTTTTGATTTGGTGTGTGCAAAGGCATTTGATAAGGAACATTAACACAAAACGCAATCTAAAATGCATGTGGACAATGTCAAATTCGAAATGAACCCTAATTTCCCATAAATTGTCACTTAAGCATTTCATCGAACACGTTGGAAGCATTATTTTGGTTCAATTATTCTTCAATTCCATGCTCATACCCAATCCAAAATTATTTCATATACAACTCAATAACCAACAAACCATCATCTCCTAATGCCCATCTCCTCCATGAAATATTCAAACAAGCACTAAATGAAAAGAATCCATTAAAAACTTAAGGCAAAGAATTGAGGACATATCTTGTAATCTTGAATGGATAATAGTGAATTTGATATGGCGAAGTTGTAAGTTGCGTGTGATTTGTGGTATTATGTGTGAGTGTGAGTGTTGTATTGTGGTGTGGTGTGGGTAAGTGCTATGTAGTGGGTCGTGTGTTGTTGGTGTAGTGTGCGTGTGTTTTAAAGACAAATGGGGTGGGGGAAGAAAAATACCTCATGCAGCCGCATAGAGTACATTCTTGCGGCCGCATAGAAGACTTTTTCAGGGCCAATTTTGGCCCTGATCGACTCCTTGTGCCATGCGGTCGCATGGACTACTAGGGTGCATAATTTGTCAATTTTCTGAAAATTTTCCTTTTGGACCATCGGCGGCCCCATTGCCTCGAAGTGTGTGCTAACCATTTTAATATGAGTGCAGTGAGTATTGTCAACATGAATAAATTTTAATATGTACTCGACTCCTTGAAAATTCATTTTTGATGGATTTGCACGAAACACTCACTTGTCAACCTAGAATGCAACATGGCATTCCAACGCCTCCATTATTAGTCAAAAGACTTTTTAAACCAGTGGGGTGTGTGTGGATGCCATGAACTTGGTTCCAAAACTATCTCGAAACTTGAAAACATGTGTTGACTCCGAAAAGCATAGTTTCGATCGTTTTGCCTCGAAATGCGTGAATTGTTTCACCGAATTAATGAAATACTACTCCAACACCCCCAAATTCATTCTCAACACAGGTAAAACCAAGTGGGACCATGAATAGACTCTTAGTGATCTCTAGGGATGATGAACCACCTAATATGCCTAAAATGTACTAAAGCATGAAAAAATCTTAATCAAATGCATAAAGCGAAATAAATAAAAGGGAAAAATATGTTGGGTTGCCTTCCAACAATCTATAGCTCGACTATACCGGATTTGATTCATTCTGGTGGGTTGAGGTGAACGGTGGCTTTTTCCTTGGAGAATTTACCGCTCTAATAGTGTTTCGGCCGTTGTCCATTAACTGTGAAGTTCCCCTTTTGTTCATGGTTGATCTCAACAGCCAAGTATGGAAGTGCTTTTGTAACAGTGTATGGACCCGACCACCTTGACCTCAATTTTCCCGAAAAGAGCTTGAGTTTAGAGTTATACAACAGCACTTTCTGCCCCACTTCAAATTCTCGCCTCTGAATATGCATGTCGTGCCATCTCTTGGTACGTTCCTTGTAGAGTTTTGCATTTTTATATGCTTCTAACCGGAATTCATCCATTTTATTTAGTTGAAGCAACCGCTTTTCACCTGTTGCCTTCAAATCAAAATTCAAATTCTCGACTGCCCAATATGCTCGATGCTCCAACTCAACTGGCAAATGACATGCTTTTCCAAAAATCAACCGGTATGGAGACATGCCTATACGTGTTTTGAACGCTGTCCTATAAGCCCATAATGCGTCGTCAAGCTTTTTAGACCAATCTTTCCTCGAAGAGCTTACTGTTACCTCTAGTATCCTTTTTAACTCCTTGTTAGAGATTTCAACTTGGCCGCTGGTTTGAGGATGATATGGAGTTGCTACACGATGCCGGACACCATATTTAGCCAACAATGACTCAAAATGTCGATTGCAAAAGTGTTTGCCACTATCACTGATTATAGCCCAGGAATGCCATAACGGGTGAAAATATACTTCTTTAAAAACTCAATCACCACCTTAGAATCGTTGGTTGGCAATGCTACTGCTTCCACCCATTTGGAGACGTAATCAACAACAACCAGTATGTATTGATTTGAAAATGACGGTGGAAACGGTCCCATGAAGTCAATTCTCCATATATTAAAAAGTTCCACCTCAAGGATGCAGTTTAGAGGCATTTCATTCCTTCTCGAAATATTACCCGAGCGTTGAAACCGGTCACAACGCTTCACAAATTCAAAAGCATCCCGAAATATTGATGGCCAATAGAACCCGAATTGTAGAATTTTTTCTGCTATTTTCGATGCTCCAAAATGCCCCGCATAAGTAGATGAATGACAATGTTCAAGTATGCATGGTATTTCTTCCTTGGGAATACATCACCGGATAATCTGATCAGCTCCTCGACGGTAAAGAATAGGATCTTCCCAAAAGTAATATTTGAGCTCAGAGAAAAATTTCTTCCGTTGATGACTCGAGTAATCTGGTGGAGGAATGGATTGACCAAATAGTTCACAATGTCAGCATACCAAGGCGTAACCTCCACACTTAATATTTGCTCGTCTGGAAAAAACTCGTTAATTTCCACTAACTCGTCTTGAGTTTTCTGTTCTAGTGAAGATAAGTGATCGGTCACCACATTTTCACTGCCCTTTTTATCCCTAATTTCCATATCAAACTCTTGTAGTAGTAGAACCCAACGGATCAATCTCGGCTTGGCATCCTTCTTTGTCATCAAATATTTCAATGTCGCATGTTCGGTATAGACTATGAATTTTGATCCAACAAGACAGGATCAGAATTTATTAAAGGCATAGACTACAGTCAGGAGCTCTTTCTCGGTAGTAGCATAGTTGAGCTGTGCATCATTCAACATTTTGCTCGCGTAGTAGATTGCATGAAACATTTTTCCTACTCGCTACCCCAACACTGCCCCTACTGTGTAGTCACTGGCATCACACATTAGTTCAAATGACTGACTCCAATCTGGTGTTGTGATGACAGGTGCTGTAGTAAGCTTTTCCTTTAAAGTATTAAAAGCCACTAAGCATTCCATAGAGAATTCGAAAGGCACATCCTTAATCAGTAAATTGTAGAGAGGCTTCGTAATCTATGCAAAATCTTTGATGAAGCGTCAATAAAATTCAGCATGCCCAAGAAAATTGTGAGCTCCCTTAACTGTTGTAGGCGGATGTAGTTTCTCCCCTTTGCTGAAATGCGATGTTCGAACACTATGCCCTCTTGCACCATAAAATGACACTTCTCCTAGTTCAACACCAAGCCTGTCTCCTTACATCGCTGAAGGACCAAGCTAAGATGTTCTAAGCATTCGTTAAAGGACGAACCGAATACAGAGAAGTCATCCATGAAAATCTCTATGAATGTTTCCAACATGTCGGAGAAGATGGCCATCAGGCACCGCTGAAAGGTGGCGGGAGCATTGCATAGGCCGAACGACATCCTACGGTAGGTAAAGGTTCCGTAGGGACAAGTGAATGTAGTCTTCTCCTGGTCATCTGGTACTATTGGGATCTGATTATATCCTGAATAACCGTCGAGGAGCAGTAATGTGAATGACCCACCAACCTTTCCAACATCTGATCAATGAAAGGGAGTGAGAAATGATCCTTTCGAGTAACAGTATTTAGTTTGCGGTAGTTAATGCAAACTCTCCATCCCGAAACTGTCCTGGTGGGTACCAACTCATTCTTTTCATTCTCAACCACTGTGATGCCCCTTTCTTTGGTATAACTTGAACCGGGCTGACCCAAGCGCTGTCTGAGATAGGATAAATTATTCCTGCATCCAAGAGTTTAATCACCTCGGCTCTAACCACTTCCTTCATGTTTTGGTTAAGTCTTTGCTGCCCATCAACGCTTGGTCTGAAGTTTTCTTCCATGAAAATCTTGTGCATGCAAAGTGAAGGGCTGATCCCTTTTCTGCGTTGATGCTCGATAGATGCTCTATAATCATCCTCCATCAATATATTGTGCATGCAAAGTGAAGGGCTGATCCCTTTTATGTCGGCAATAGACCACCCAATTGCTGTATGATTTTCTCTTAGCACCCTAAGTAATTTCTCTTCCTCCATCTTGCTGATTGAGTTCGAAATTATGATCGGAAGTGCAGATGATTCTCCTAAGTAAGCATAACGAAGATGGTGTGGTAGTTGTTTTAGCTCTAACTTCTGTGGTTGCTGAATTGATGGAAGTGGTTTTGGTAGACCCGTTCCCAGCTCCTCAAAATTCCTCTTTCACACGTATGGCGGATTTGTTTCCAAAAATCTTGCACATACCTCAATCTCTGCAGAATCGGTGTGAATTGACTGGGAATGCATGATATAGGCTTCATAAATGTCAGATGGATGTTGTAATTGAAAGGTGTCATGAACATCACTATCAACCACGTCGATCTAAAAACAGCTATCTGACTCTGTAGGATATTTCATAGCCTTGAAAACATTGAAAGAGGCTTGTTTCTCCCCTAATCTCATAATTAGCTGACCTCGATGTACATCTATCAGAGCCCTTCCAGTAGCCAAGAATGGCCGACCCAGTATGAGTGGCACATCCTCGTCCTCTTCCATGTCCAGAATAAGGAAATCTGCTGAAAATATGAGCTTCTCAACCTTTACCAAAACATCTTCGATGATTCCGCGTGGATGAATAAATGATCGATCGGCTAGCTACAGACTCATCGTGGTTGGTTTAGCTTCCCCCAATCTAAGTTTCCTGAAAACAGAGAGTGGCATTAGATTAATACTGGCAACCAAATCACATAAAGCTTTATCAAAATAGTAATTTCCAATAGTGCATGGTACAGTAAAACTCCTTGATCTTTTAGTTTTGGAGGAAGTTTTTTCTGAATTCTCGCACTGCATTCCTTTGTCAACATTACCGTTTCGTGATCATCCAACTTACGTTTGTTGGATAGGATGTCCTTTAAGAATTTGGTGTAACTGGGTATCTGTGTGAGTACTTCAGCCAACGGGATATTGATGTGAAGCTTCTTAAAGACCTCCAAAAATTTCATGTATTGCTGGTCCATGTTCTACTTTTTTAACCTCTAGGGAAATGGAATTGGGGGTTCATGTAGATTTGTGGGTATGGTTGCTTTAGCCCGTGGTTTATCTGAGGTCTCCTTTTTAGATGTTTCCCTGGGTTGCTCAGTCTGCTCCTCATGATCTTTATCAGAAGGTGGTACTGTTACTTTATTTGCACTAGGTCTCTTCTTATTTGCACTAGGTCTTTTCACATGTATCTCAGGTAATTGAACCCCGCTTCTTGTAGTAATAGCTTGTACATGTTCTATGGGATTCACTTCAGTGTTACTCGACAATGTACCTGGAGCTCTTCCTGTCATAGAAAGTGCTATTTGTCCCACCTGTGTTTCCAGGTTCTTAATTGCAACCCCCTGATTGTGGAGAGTTGTTTCGGTCTTCCTCATAAATTGATTATTTGTTTCCATGTGTTTGTCAGTCTTCTCCATTAATTTTGAAAACATCTCTACCAATAGGGGTTTCTTCTCCTACTGATACTACCCTTGAGACCTGTTGTGATTTAAATTTTGATTTCCTCCCCAAGAAAAATTTGGATGATTTCGCCACTCAGGATTGTAAGTGTCAGAATGTGGGTTATTTTGCTGATGTTGACCCCATTGCGCGTATTCCACCTGCTCCATTCCCTGTGAAAGAATTGAGCACTCAGTTGTGCTATGAACCACTCTACACTCTTCACAATTCAGCTTTTTTGCTTGTGTTGTACTTGTAGGTTGTGATATACTCTCCACTTTGTGAAACAAGGAATCAATTTTAGCAGATAAGGCTGAGTAGGTGTCAACCTCCTAGACTTCAGCTGATTTCTTTGTACCCACACGCTCAGAGGACCACATAGCTGAAGTGTTGGCCATTCTCTCAAACAATTCCCATGTTCCATCAATAGTTCGTGTGATTATGGAGCCATTGGACGATGAAT
>CAIGRT010175164.1:0-14966 GCA_903798405.1 Fraxinus platypoda | reverse complement strand
ATCAATGTACTTTGTACTTGCATGATAAATCTGGTTCTTTGCAAAGAAGATGGAGCTCTAACTATCACAATATAGTTTCATTCCATCTTGCTTGATCCCAAGCTCCATGACAAGCCCTCTCAACTACAATATTTCCTTTGATGCCTCAATTGTCGCCATGTACTCTGTTTCGATCGTAGATAATACAACAAGTGACTGTACCATTGATCTCCAACATATAGGCCCCCCTACGAGTGTGAAAACATAACCTATATGTGACATCCTATTGTCCAAGTCACATGCATAATCCGCATCTACATATCCCTTGAATTGAAACATCATCATGTTGTCTCTCAAATATGATCACACACTCCATTGTACCTCTCAAATACCTGAGGATCCACTTTACATCTCTCAGATGCTCTCTGCCAAGATTAGTCATGTACTAGCTCACCACACTGACTGCATGTACTAGATTCAGTCTAGTACACACCATTACATACATCAAATACCCTACTGCACTAGCATAAAGTACATTTGACATCTCTACAATTTTTTCTTCGTTCTTTGGGTACTGATTAGTAGACAATTTGAAGTGATTTGTCAATGGTGTACCCACTGGTTTTGTATCGGACATGTTAAATCTTTCCAACACTTTCTTAAAATAATTTTTCTAAGACACCCTAATTTTCTGGCCTTTCTATCTCTATTGATCTCCATGCCAAGAATCTTCTTAGCCAGTCCCAAGTCTTTCATATCAAACATTCTGCTCAACAAAGACTTTGATATGTCTACCTCGTCCATGTTCTTAGTATGTTCTTAGTAGCAATTAGCTTGTTATCCACGTACAACATCCAAAGAATATATAAATCATCCTCAAAAACTCTGTAGTAAACACAACAGTCATACTCACAACGACTGTAGCCAATCAGAATCATGTGGGAGTCAAACTTCTTGTACCATTTTAATGGAGACCGTTTAAGCCCATAAGCATGAATGTTTCATCAAAGACTGTATCCCTACTGATCACCATCTTATTTGCCTATGGATCCCAAAATTTGTACCCTTTTACTCCTTTCATATAATCTAGAAAAATGCACTTTCTTGATTTCGGATCAAACTTGGATCTCTGATCACTAGATATATGCGTATAAATCGGACACCCAAATACTCTAAATCTATAATAATCAACTTCATTAAGTGTCCAAACTTCCTCTATAGCTTTTCCATCTAGTGCTGCCCGTGGTGATCTATTTATAACATAACATTTCATGTTCACCAGTTCTGTCCAAAAACTCTTCGAAAGCCTCGCATTCAGCCTCAAATATCTTGCCCTTTCTACAATTATTCTATTCACATCTGCATTACACCATTATATTGCGGTGTTTTACGAATTGTATAGTGCCGTTGAACACCATGCTCCTCACAGAATTTCAAAAACTGTGAATCTATGTACTATGTACCATTTTCTACCCTGAGGTACTTAATTTTCCTGCCTGTTTGGTTTTCTACCTCTATTTTTTGCAATCTAAATTTGGCAAACGTTTCAAACTTGTGCTTCATGAAATACACCCAAACTTTTCTAGAGAAGTCATGGATGAATTAATGAATACTGAGATCAAATTTTAGACAACTCTGTCACTGGTTCACAAACATCAGAATGAACAAAATCAAGAATGCCCTCTGTCTTGTACTTTCCCGTCTTGAAATGTACTCTTAATTGTTTACCAAGATCACAAAACTTGCAGAAATTCAGCTTGTATGATTTTACTCTCTTCAACAAATTCCTCTTGTGAAACTCAATCATACCACGTTCTCCTATAGGCCATAAGAGATTATCATCTGACTTGGATTCTAATGTAGCAATTCCACCTACAATTGTATTCCCCAACAGTTTTTAAATATTCCCTGCCAACTTCTGACCCTTTATCGCAATCATATCCCTTTTTTTCACTATCAAGACCCCACACTCTGACTTATAAGAATAGCCATTGGGGTCTAAAGTCCCCAAAGAAATTAGGTTCTTTCTCAACTTTGGTAAATGCTTGACATCATCCAAAATTCTCACCGCACCATCGAACATTTTAAATTTTATGGAACCCATTCCAATGACCTTACATGATGCATCATTACCCATCAGAACAGATATAAAATTTCTCGAATGATATGAACCAAACCAATTCCGGTGGGGACATGTGGGATATGAACACGCTAAATCAAGTGCAAAAGAGTCATGTAATCTATCAGAATTGCCTCAAAAACTGATAGCGGGTCTCTATCTCAATCTCCAGAATTCGAATCTCCTTCTGTATCACTAGTAGAATTTGAGGACCCAACACCTTTATTTTCATCAGGTTGCTATTTATTCGAACAGTCATTCTTAAAGTGATCATCTGATGGCACTTATAGCACTTGAATTTTTTCTTATTTTGATTCTTGGACTTCGATCTCATATTCCTTTTGTAAGAATCACACATGTCTTTCTTTCTCCCACGATCTCGGTAGCCTTTCACGATCAATTCTTCACCCTGTGAACTTTCGTCAGTATGCAATTTCCACTAGTTGTAAGCCAATAGGGTTGATGTGAATTCTTCTAATTCGAGAGTCTATTTACCACACATCAATGTGGTCACCAAGTGGTCACACGAAAGAGGAAGAGAGCACAACGACATCATTACCTTATCTTTGTCATCATATTTGATGTCAAGTCACAACAGATAGCTAATAATCTGATTGAACACATTGGTATGTTGATCAGATTTGTATGTTCCAACATCTTAGCGCGTAGAGCTGTTACTTCAGATGCAGCTTGTTCGTAAGAGACTTTGACATGTAACGACTCTCCAATTTTAGCCAAACCTCCACTGAAGACTCAACGTCCATGAGTGTTACATGATCTCGTCCTCCAAACTGAGCTGAATTGTTACCACTGCTTGCGCCTCAAGCTCTTCCCAATTGGTAACTAACAAAGCCTCTAGCTTCTTCCTAGATAGTACTTTCTCCATCCCTTGCTTCGCCAACAAATCATTCACCCATCGTTACCACAATCTGAAATTCCTAGTTTAATTGAACTTTATCACATCAACTTCTGCAATCGAAGAACTATCCATCTAGATCGATGCTTTTATACCGTTGTTGCTTTTATACACAATAATAGATAAGTGGAAGAGAAAAATCAATATAAGGATTTAACGTGGTTCGGCAATGTGCCTACGTCTACAAGGAGGGAGTATGGTTACATCATCAGTGTATATATACTAACCCTAACCCTGGCCTATACAAAACTTTATAGCCCGTACAAGAAAATATCTTTGTACCGTACAACGTGGGTGCTGTCCCCACACCCCAACCCATTCAACGTCTCTGGCAAATAGACAGTAAATTTATGCCCAAGAGGCCGATGCCATCCCTCCACTCCATTCCGGCTTCAGCCTTTTTCTTCTAGTAAACTTGTGTTCCACTCTATATGAGTTATATACACAACATCTCTCAACAAAAATATACTTAGAGATCATAGATGATGTTAGATACTTGGGTGCTCAACCATCAAACTTTACCATGGAGATGAATTCGAGTCTTTCAACTAATCTAGGTGACCTTCTACATGATCCAACATGCTACAGAAGATTAGTTGGAAAATAATCTATCTCACAATTACAAGACCAAACATTACATACTCAATTAATATCCTAAGCCAATTTATGCATGCTCCGAGAAAGCCTCACCGGGATGCCGCTCTTCATATTATCAAGTATTTGAAAGGAAGTCTTGGTTTAGGTTTGTTATTCTCATCAACTAATTCCTTTACTTTGAAAGCTTATTGTGATGCTAATTGGGCAAACTATCCTATGACAAGAAAATCAACAACAGGTTATTGTGTGTTCTTAAGGAATTCATTGATTTCTTGGAAAGCAAAGAAGCAGAACACAATTTTAAGATCATCCTCAGAAGCTGGTCCATGACAGCAGCAACCTGTGAGCTAACTTGGCTCAGATTTTTGCTCAATGATATGCAAATTTCTATAGGACCAAAAGGCTACTATGTGATAATCAAGATGCTCTCAATATAGCATCAAATTCGGTATATCACGAGTGCACCAAACATAAAATTTGACTGTCACGTTATAAGGGAAAGGATACAAGATGATCAGATCACCATCAAATTTGTCCCATCTCTTTTGCAGCTGGTAGATATTTTTACAAAAGTTCTTGCAGGAAATGTGTTTAAAAAGCTAAGAACCAAGTTGAACATGCTGGATATACATATTTCAACTTGAGGAGGAGTGTTAAGATTATGTTAGTTTTCATTTGAATAATTAAGAGAGATTATTTTCAATATTTAGGTGATTTGTAACCCCTTTAAGGGAAATAGTTAAGATCTTTATTTTACTTTCCTTTATTGTAGGATACACTAGCTCTTGTAAAATTATAAATTACAGTCTCGTATTTGAATGTTGGACATAATAAAAACATACACAATTTTCTCAAAATTATTTTTTTTCAGTTTATGTTTCAAATAGTTATCTAACTGACTCGATAAAATGGTACCGAGGATAATGCCAAGAATTGGTTGACCATTTAAGTATAATTCAGCATGTTCTCTTCTCTCCATGCATTAGGGCAGAGAATATTGTCAATTTTGTACATTTCTTTAATATGAAAGTTTAGGTTTTTTAGTGTAATTTATTTAAATTAAGGTTCTATCTATTTCTTATTTCTAATCATTATTAATTATTGATCACCTCAGTTAATCAAGCATTTATTAAGGGTATAAGTCAAAGCTTTAGGGACAATTACAAGTTATAGGTGTGATTAGTGCCACTCTTACCATTTCTAACTTTGCCTTCTTAAGATTTTTGCTTTTTATATTCATTTTGCTATAGCATGGTGCACCTTAACAAACCAAGATGTTAATCAAGTTCAAGTAATGCTTGAACCTATCCATTGTGATTGACTTTATCAACATGTCTGCTACATTCTCTGATGTACGCACCTTGTCTAGTAACAGTTCTCCTGAAGTAACCAACTCTCTTATCTTGTGAAATCTCACATCAATGTACTTTGTTCTTGCATGATAATTCTAGTTCTTTGCAAAGAAGATGGCGCTCTGACTATCACAATACAGCTCCATTTCATCTTGCTTGATCCCAAGCTCCATGGCAAGCCCTCTCAACCACAATATTTCCCTCAATTGCCGCCATGTACTCTGCTTCGATTGTAGATAATACAACAAGTGACTGTACCATTGATCTCCAACATATAGGCCCCCCTACGAGTGTGAAAACATAACCTATATGTGACCTCCTATCATCCAAGTCACATGCATAATCTGCATCCACATATCCCTTGAACTGAAACATCATCATGCTGTCTCTCAAACATGATCCCACACTCCATTGTACTTTTCAAATATATGAGGATTCACTTTACATCTCTCCAATGCTCTCTGCCAATATTAGCCATGTACTAGCTCACCACACTGACTGCATGTACTAGATCCGGTCTGGTACACATTATTGCATAAATCAAATACCCAACTGCACTATCATAGGGTACCTTTGACATATCTGCAATTTTTTCTTCATTCTTTGGATAATGATTAGTAGACAATCTGAAGTGATTTGCCAATGGTGTACTCATTGGTTTTGTATTGGAAATGTTAAATCTTTCCAACACTTTTTTCAAATAATTTTTCTGAGACACCCTAATCTTTTGGCCTTCCTATCTCTATTGATCTCAATGCCAAGAATCTTCTTAGCCAGTCCCAAGTCTTTCATATCAAACATTATGCTCAACAAAGACTTTGATCTGTCTACCTCATTCATGTTCTTAGCAGCAATTAGCTTGTCGTCCACATACATCAAAAGAATATATGAATCATCATCAAGAACTCTATAGTAAAAACAACAATTATATTCACTACGACTATAGCCAATCAGAATCATGTGGGAGTCAAACTCCTTGTACCATTGCCGTGGAGATTGCTTAAGGCCATAAGCATGAATGCTTCATAAAAGATTGTATCCTTACTGATCACCATCTTCTTTGCCTCTGGATCCTAAAGTTTGTACCCTTTTACACCTTTCACATAATCTAGAAAAATGCACTTTCTTGATTTCGGATCAAACTTGTATCTCTGATCACTAGAAACATGCATATAAGTCGGACACCCAAATACTCTAAATCTAGAATAATCAACTTCGTTAATTTTCCAAACTTCCTCTGCAACTTTCCCATCTAGTGCTGCCCGTGGTGATCTGTTTATGACATAACATTCCATGTTCACCACTTCTATCCAAAAACTCTTCGAAAGCCTTGCATTCAACCTCAAACATCTTACCCGTTCTACAATTGTTCTATTCACATCTCTATTACACCATTATGTTGAGGTGTTTTGCGAACTATATAGTGTCGTTGAATACCATCCTCCTCACAGAATTTCAAAAACTGTGAGTCTATGCACTATGTACTATTGTCTGTCCTAAGGTACTTAATTTTCCTGCCTGTTTGGTTTTCTACCTCTGTTTTCCACAATCTAAATTTGGCAAAGACTACAAACTTGTGCTTCATGAAATACACACAAACTTTCTCTAGAGAAGTCATCAATGAATGTAATGAAATACTGAGATCAAATTTTAGACAACTCCATCACTGGTTCCTAAACATCAGAATGAACATAATCAAGAATGTCTTATGTCTTGCGTTTTCCCATCATGAAATATACTCTGAATTATTTACCAAGTACACAAAACTTGCGAAAATCCAGCTTGCATGATTTTACTCTCTTGTGAAACTCATTCATACCACGTTCTCCTATATGCCATAAGAGAGTGTCATTTGACTTAAATTCTATTGTAGCAACTCCACCGCCAATTGTATCCCCTAACAGTTTTTAAATATCCCCTGCCAACTTCTGAACCTTCATTGCAATCATATCCCCTTTCTTTACTGTCAAGACCCCTGACTTATAAAAATAGTCACTGGTGTCTAAAGTCCCCAAAGAAATTAGGTTCTTTCTCAACTTTGGTAAATGCCTGACATCATCCAAAATTCTCACCACAACATGGAATTTCTCCAATTCTAGAGTCTATTTACCACACATCAACGTGGTCACCGGGTGGTCGTACGAAAGAAGAAGATAGCACAGCAACATCATTACCTTGTCTTCATCATCGAACTTGATGTCAAGTCACAATAATCTGATTGAACACGTTGGTGTGTGTTTAATCAGATGTGTATCCTCCAGCATCTTGAGCCCGTAGAGTCGCTACTTCAGATGCAGCTTGTTCCTGGGAGACTTTGACCCCTTTAATTTTAGCCAAACCTCTGTCGAAGACTCAACGTCCGTGATTGTTACATGATCTCGTCCTCCAAACTGAGCTGAATTGTACCCATTGCTTGCGCCTCAAGCTCTTCCCAATTTGTAACTAACATAGCCTCCAGCTTCTTCCCAAATAGCATTTTCTCCATCCCTTACCGCGCCAACAAATCTTTCACCCATCGCCACCACAATCCAGAATTCCCAATTTCGTTGAAATTTATCACATCAAATTCTGCAATCGAAGAACTTTCCATCTAGACCGGCGCTCTGATACCATTGTTGATTTTATACGCAATAAAAGAGAAGTTAAAAAGAAAAATCAATACAAGGATTTAACGTGGTTTGGAAATGTGCCTACGTCCACAATTTTTTTCAGTGTGAATAATATGGTTACATCATGAGTGTATATTTACTAACCCTAACCCCGGCCTATACCAGACTTTATGGCCCGTACAAGAAAATATCTTTGTACCGTACTGCGTGAGCGCTGTCCCCACACCCCCAACCTATTCAGCGTCTCTGACAAATAGACAGTAAATTAATGTCCAAGAGGCCGATGTCATCGTTCCACTCCATTCCGGCATCAGCATTTTCTTCTAGTAAACCTGTGTTCAACTCTCTATGAGTCACATACACAACACTTCTCAACGAAAATATACTTAGAGATCATAGATGAATTTGAGCCTCACAAATAATCTAGGTGACCATCTACATGATCCAGCATGCTACAGAAGATTAGTTGGAAAACTAATGTATCTCACAATTACAAGACCGAATATTTCATACCCAATTAATATCCTAAGCCAATTTATGCATGCTCCGAGAAGCCTCACCGGGATGCCGCTCTTCATATTATCAAGTATTTGAAAGGAAGTCCTGGTTTAAGTTTGTTATTCTCATCAAGCAATTCCTTTACTTTGAAAGCTTA
Organism: Fraxinus platypoda; assembly: GCA_903798405.1. Taxonomy (NCBI): domain Eukaryota; kingdom Viridiplantae; phylum Streptophyta; class Magnoliopsida; order Lamiales; family Oleaceae; genus Fraxinus; species Fraxinus platypoda. The sequence continues at coordinate 6,739 of CAIGRT010175164.1, read as the reverse complement.
TTGTGATGCTAATTGGGCAAGCTATCCTATGACAAGAAAATCAACAACAGGTTATTGTGTGTTCTTAGGGAATCCATTGATTTCTTGGAAAGCAAAGAAGCAGAAAACAATTTTAAGATCATCTTCAGAAGCTGGTCCATGACAACAGCAACCTGTGAGCTAACTTGGCTCAGATTTTTGCTTAATGATATGCAAATTTCTATAGGACCAACAAGGCTACTATGTGATAATCAAGATGCTCTCCACATAGCAGCAAATTCGGTATATCACAAGTGCACCAAACACATAAAATTGGACTGTATAAGAGAAAAGATACAAGATGGTCAGATCACCACCAAATTTGTCCCATCTCATTTGCAGCGGCGGATATCTTTACAAAAGTTCTTGGAGGAAATGTGTTTAAGAAGCTAAGAATCAAGTTGAACATGCTGGATATACATATTTCAACTTGAAGGAGAGTGTTAAGAATATGTTAATTTTCATTTGAATAATTAAAAGAGATTATTTTCAGTATTTAGGTGATTTGTAACCCCTTTTTATGAGGGAAATAGTTAAGATTTTTATTTTACTTTCATTTATTGTAGGATACACTAGCTCTTGTAAAATTATAAATTTTAGTCTCGTATTTGAATGTTGGATATAATATAATTAAACATCTACAATTTTCTCAAAATTAAATTTTATCAGTTTATGTTTCAAATAGTTACCTAACTGCCTCGATAAAATGGAAGACTTTAATTCAGCATGTTCTCTTCTCTCCATGCATTGAGGGCAGAGAATATTGTTCATTTTGTGCATTTTTTTAATATGAAAGTTTAGGTCTTTTAGTGTAATTTATTTAAATTAAGGTTCTATCTATTGCTTATTTCTAATCATGATTAATTATTGATCACCTCAGTTAGTCAAGCATTTATTAAGGGTATAAGTCAAAGCTTTAGGGACAATTACAATTTACAAGTTATAGGTGTGATTAGACCCACTCTTACCATTTCTAACTTTGCCTTCTTAAGATTTTTGCTTTTTATATTCATTAAAATTGAGAAATAATGCTTGAACTGTTTTAATGAAACTTGTTCTGGAAAACAAATTTGAAAATTACAATGATCAAGGCAGAAAACAGTTTTTTGTAATATGTAGTGGGAATAGTAAATTCAGAACCAAATATCTTAAATATTTCTTTTTGACGATAGTGGTTATTGCAAAAAGGTTTATCAATGTGTGTCGGTTGGAATGAGTTGACGGAATCCAACCAATTTCTTCCATTTTTAGAGCAAAATATTCTTTAAATTGATTTGTATCAGCAAGGCATTTTTGTTCAAAATAATAATAATAATAATTAATTAATTAATTAATTAATTAATAATTCATAATAATACTTTATTGGTTTTAAAATGAAGGGCGTGGTAGATTTACTTTTGTCATTTTTATAGCTTTATGAGGAAATAGATTATGTTGGTTGCTTTTAGTTTCCATAACTTTATAAAAGCCAGTATTTGCCTAAAATTTCAATACGGAATGAATAAACTAGTCTACAAATAAGTACGACCAAGTGTTCATTAATTTTTATTCTTCGATGATCGCATTTGAAACAAATAGTCACCAACGTGAAAATATTGATTTATTTTTCTTTTACTTTTATTTGTAAGAAAAAACGAGATAAACAAAGTCCTTCTTACTCGAAAACAATGCAATAACGTAAAACATTTATTTTACCAAAATAGATAAATCACAATTGTAAATTAGTTGCCTCCCATGGTATCTCTGATTTAAAATGAATATCAAGTTGCAATTTCTCTAATGCAAATTGATGGTTTGATCTCTGACACTACACAAAGATTGGTGGTTCCCAATCTGGCTATTCAGAATTTAATACGATTAAGTTTGGTACTGCCTCAGCCACAGAAACATTTATCCTTAACCAAGACCATGCACACCGATGCGATCCAAATCAACACCTAACACGTTAGTTTTCTGAATTTCCTGCAAGTTGAAGTAAAAATATATTGGCTTGTTTGGTACTTATACTAGACTGTACCAAATTATTATGAATAATATTGATTTTTTTTTTCTTATTTACTATTTTACAGTGTAAATTTACTTAAAAAACATGTCATATATAATTTTGGGTCTAGGGTTTGAAGCCCTTCGCTATAACTATTCGCAACAGGTTTGGTAACACAAAATTAAACAAGATTTTAATTTTTTTCACTTCGTTTAGGTTATCAACACATAAGCATCAATAAATGATCAAATTCAATCATAATTTTACGAGCTCCAAAATTTTAAAGATGAAATAAAATACGATTAATTGAGAGACGGTGGCCCATACCTATAAAAGAGAATGAACGTAGGTATTAAGAATTGTCTTTATTTGAAGAATTTGAGTCAATGTGAAGATTATTCGAATGAACTCAAATAAAAGATATAATTAAGGAGTGGTTTGTAGTGCAATTATGCTATGTGCTTGTTTGGTAAAGTTTTTGTTTGTTAAAAAGTTTGAGAAACTTTATCTTTGTTTACACATTTCATTGAACTCAAAACTTTTATCCACTTTTCACCACATTTTATGAGAACTATCAGCTTTTATCAAGTTTTAGCAACATCGCACAGTCCATATATATAAGTGTGTGCATGAGGCGGTCGAGAGAGAGAGAGAGAGAGAGAGAGAGAGAGAGAGAGAGATATTGTCTAGGGCTTTATGTAAAGCCCATTATTGTCAATTCTTTATCCCGAAAGTGTACGGATCGTAACAAGTAATAAAGTGGACATATGAGTCCGAATATCGTTTCCAAGAGGACTACAATTTAACAATTGGTTCAATTATGCTTAACTTTAATCTGATCGAAAACTAATAGAAAGTGTTTATTTTTCTTTTTGTGATTTTCTATTTTAAATATATTAAAATAAAGTTGATTTTTTAATATGATAGTTTAAGTTTTAGATTCATAATTTTACCATAGTTATCCCCTTAATCTCAATCATCAAGTTTTATACAATTAATTGTGTTTACCCAATCGAATTCTTTTAATGTAAGCAATTTATCCTTCTCGAGTTCTCATTGAATTTATTTAACTAATTAAATTTCATATCTTTATGTGAATCAATCTTAGTTAAACGCACTTAAGTTCGAAGAATTCATGTAACAATCGCAATAACTAGCATAAATATCTGTGTTTTATACTAATTACCGACTTTTACTACGTGGTCTAAACAAATAATCCGCATCTCTTTGTAATTATTGTTCACAAAATCAATGAATTAGTGACAAATTAATCCAAGCATTAAGATCGAAGCAAAAACAATTCTCATAATCAATTTGAGATTTAAAATTTTTAATTAAAAAATAAGGTTCAAAATTAGGTTACAATCATTCATCATAACTAAGTACTTAATTGCACGTCATGAGAGAATAAAAATACAAGAAACAATTAAAGTATATCATCGGGCATTAATAAAAAACGAGAAAAAGATGAAAATCTTGCGCCAAGATTCCGCATTCTTCTTATAAAATCTTGAAACCCTAACTTCTTAATTGATTTCTTGATTTTTCTCTCCTTTTGACTTGAATAATATATGTTCAATGAATCCCTCAAACCTAGGTATATATACCAAAGAGTTCAAATTGGTTTCTATCAAAAAGTTTAAAAAATAAATGAGAACAATTCCTTTTAACAATTGAACTCCTTTTCTCATGCGACTTTATTCCTTCATCTAGTAATATTTGCAATTAGGTCTTCTTCATTCCAAAGTAATAATAGTTGACCCGAGACAAGTTTTGGAGTTTGCAATTTAGTCCTCGAACTTTTCAAATGTTGAATTTAACTTCTAAATTTATGAATTTTTACCGAATGCTCCATTAATACTTCCAATTGATCTCTTGCAATCCAGTTAATCTTCAATTGCTTCAAATCAACTCCAATTAAGCTCCAAATAGCCTATTTTCACATAAATCGTCTCCAAGTTGGAATTTTCCTACAATTAACATAATTTACACAAATTAAGTAGATAATCGCTTAATTATATATAAATAAATTAGAATAGAGGTTCGGATAAGCGCATAAAATGCACTTATGGCCCATATAAAAATTAGGGGTTTTTTTCATTAAATAACCATCAATACATTGATTAATTGTTGTGCACTGATTAGATAAGTAATCGTCAGAAAAATTGTGCAGCCACAATTGTGGAGAGTGCCTCGAGTAAATTAGTTTTGCGTAGGACCGTGGCACACAGCAAAGATCACAACGAGACTAACGAGATGAAGAGGAAATTGAAGTGGGAGAAACTAAAAACATGATACATGCGTGTATGATGTGTATGTTGAACATTTTGTTCGTCTTTCGTTTTGCTGAATTCAATGTTCAGTCGAGTGATTGTTCTACTGCACAAACATCGCAGCTTTGTAAGTGTTTCTCAAGTTTATCGGTAATATATACAATCAACTTAATAGTATGTAACATGATTAAAAAGAAATTATAGTCGTTTATAATATTATTAATAGCGTGTTCCATATCTCGAAACCCACACGATAGTCCTCATTATCATACACTAAAGTGACGTTGCTGAGCTTTGGATAAATTTGTTAAATGAGAAATATGGAGGGCATCCAACTCCGGTAATCACATTTTAATAAGAATGCTAACCTAAAATTTAGGGTACAATTTTCTTGGTTGATGAATAGAGCCAAAACCCAATTATTAGATATGCCATCAACACAAAATGAAGCATTCATATATTCATATAGTACTTGTATTTTGTTGTTTTGTGTACTCTTTTTACATCCAAGGCTCTATGTATTTCGCACATCTTATTTGACGAATAAATCAATTTTCTTGGTCACTTACACAGTTATTCTCAATATTATATAAACAAATTTTACTAGACTTCAAAGAAGAATAGGAATTTTACTAATCCAAACATGTTCTTTGTTGCTTCATCCACTTTGATCACATCAATCACAATTTAAAATAAACAAAAATGACTAGATATACAGAGTTCGCTACTAATAATACTGTTCACGGAAATATCCTTCGATTAAAAATCACCATAGGTGTACGGTTCGTTAACAAGTAATAAAGTTGATTTGAGTTCAAGTATTGTCCCACAGAAATTGATTTAGTTCAATTTTAATTATTGCGACCTTAACCGAAACAAGAGTAATGAGATGTATTTGTTTGTGACAAATTAAATTATAACTAAAATAACCTACGTATGCAATTATGAGTGAATTGACTAAACTAAATACAAATTATGCTAAATGCAAGTTACTGTATTTTAATGAATGACAAGTGCACTAGAATTTTGAATTCTCATGTGATAATCATTTTTAACCTTAGTTCTACACTTTGACAACTCAATTGAATTTTGAAGAATCAATGTTCCTATTTTATTTAACAATATCTCTTGAGTAATATTAAATATACTCTCATATATGACCCGAATATATCTCTATGATGGATGCTAGCATATAAGAGTGCGTGAATTTTTACGAACACTTAAAAATTCACATATAGTATAGCGGTATATTTTTATCCCATGTTGGACTATATGTTGATTTACACTATCTCTTCTCTCTCTTCTCACTCTCTCTACCTTCTATCATCTCTATCACTCTCTCTTCTCCACTTTTCGATCTCATCGCTCTCCGTCGATAGTCAGCCTCCACGCAGCAGCCCATTGTCGAGTCCAAATAGCTCATTCTCAAATTACAGCGGCTCAGATCGCCAGAAGCTCTGCAGATCTCGGGTAAGGCCATTCCTTCACTGTGAACGCCATTGAAGGCTCTACAGATTGCGGTTGCAACGACGTAGATTGCGATGGTGATGGCACAGATCATGGCTGCAACGACGCAGATCGTGGTGACGGTGTTTTTTTTTAAATTGTTGGATGGGTGGCAGTAGTTTCCATGTTTTGGTGACTTTCGGGTGATGTGGTGGCACTACTGGTGGTTATGGTGAGGTATTGACGATGATGATGGCACTGGAGGCGGCGGTTCATGTGGTGGTGGCGTTGGTGGAGGCAGTCAGATTTTGTTGCTTGCGATTTGGTGTTTGGGCGGCAATGGTTGGGCAGTGATTTTATTGATTTTTGGGCGGTGATTTTGTTGATTTTTGGGAGGCTATATGGTGTTTGGGGAACAGTGTTGGATCTTGTTAGTGCGGTGGTGACGATGGTTTTGTTGGTGGTTGTGTGGTTGTCCGGCGACGGAGTTTCGGTTCCCATGCTGCTGGTGGCAGTGGTGAGGTGGTAGTCACAAATCTTGGTGGTAGTCACAGATTATTTGATTGTTTATGACCATTAAATTGATTAATCTGTTACTGATAAACAAATTGTAACCAATGAAAAAGATAAATTGTGACCCAACAGTAATGTGTGACCTAAAAAAATATTAATTTGTGACCAATAATTTGATAATTTGTGACTTATGATATTTGTGACTTATGACCTATAAATAAATTGTGACGTTTCAATTTTTGATTTGTGACCGATGAACAAATTGTGACTTATAAAATTTTTAAATTGTGACGTTAAAATAATTTGTGATATATAAAATTTGTGATTTGTGACCAATGAATAATACATGACTTATTAATTTTATAAATTTGTGACCGATGAAAAAATTGTGACCTATAAAATTTTCGATTTGTTATTGTGAAATAATTTGTAACCTTTAAATTTTTTTATTATGACCGAGAAATAATTTGTAACCAATTAATTTATAATTTGTGATCAAATTATA
>CAIGRT010175150.1:0-14731 GCA_903798405.1 Fraxinus platypoda | reverse complement strand
CTTCGTGGTCTGAGGAGAGGGTTTTTTCTGTGTTGGCAGTGTGGGTTTTCCCTTTGAGTCATTGAGTAGCCGTGTGGTAGTTTAATTAGGGTTCTTGGTGTGGTTTGAGGCCGTTCTTGTGTACGAAAGGGTACAATGAATTTGTTTCTGAGCCCATTGTAATTTTCGATTGATCTGTGTTAATCTTAATTAGTGTTCTATGTGAATCGCGATTTTCTGCTTCCGTTGGGTTTATTGTGGCCGATTCTATATTGTACAGACGGGTACAATGATTTGTTTCTGAGCCCATTGTAACTTTCGATTCATCTGTGTTAATCTGAATTTGGTGTTCTATGTGAATCGCGATTTTCTACTTCCGTTGGGTTTATTGCCTTACATTCTCAATATCTTCAACTTAAATTACATGGTCACTTTTATTGTTTTTGAATTATCTACTAAATTATCTCTTTTATTTATTTATTTATTTTTCTTATGTAGGTTGTGTTTAGTTACTTCAATATATCATGAATACATGCGGAGCAAATACCGAATTATCCCGTTGCCTTACCAATTTATTTAACCCGAATTTAGGCTTGGTAAAGTTTAATGCTAGTAATTTGAGCACAGGGCTTTTACCATCGTTGTACAATAATTCCAATAAAGAAGTGCAAGCTAGGAGTAGGACAAATGGAATTGTGTCATCCATATCCTGCTCCGGTACTAAAAACGATGTTGAAACTGCCAAAGGAAGTAGGGCTGATGGCCTTACGTATAAGGATGCTGGTGTTGACATTGATGCTGGTACGGAACTTGTTAAAAGAATTGCTAAGATGGCCCCTGGAATTGGAGGTTTTGGTGGGCTCTTTCCCTTAGGTATAACGGTCTTCATTCATTTACAATTTTTTATAGCTTATGATATACCAGTGTTGGTGGTGTTATTTTAGAGTATTTTTTAAGCTGTCTGTCAATCTGCTTACACGTCTAGAATTATGAATATTTGCTGAGTCTGAGTCTGAGATATTTGTTTATTAATCAACCTTTAGAACATTAAATTATCAATGTCATGTAATCTTTGGTGAGTATCATAAACATAAATGACAACAGAATTAGAAATCTTTGTGAAGGAATGCTATTTTTCCTTTTCCCCTTGAAGATTTGTTTTACTTGTGAGCACATCAAAGCATTTAATAACACTATGACTCACAATAAATAGATTCAGAGGTTTAGGAGGAGGAAAACAATGATATTTGTTATTTATGCATGCTGTCAAATGATTTTCAGAGGGTAATCTCATTTCTCAACACCGTTTGAATCAAAATTTCATTGTTTATTTACAGATTTTTGGTGTTCTTTTCTATAGAGTGGGACAAAAAGATACTTCAGTTGTTACGTATGTGCTTTTGACGGTCGTCCATCACATGTTGAAGAAGTGTCCAACTAGTGTCTAAAATGCCATTTCCTTCCTGAATTGAAACATGATTAAATTAGAATCAAATACATGTTGAAAGTATCAACCCCTATTTAGTTTATATGTTTTGGTTAAATGCATAAATCACTTTATGCATTTTGTATGGTTGTCTACCTTTCTTCTGTATGTTTTCTCTAGCTCTCTTGTTTTGGACTTCTTACTAAGTTACTAGCCTCTCATAGCTTAATTTAATGTGTAAATTCATCTATTCATTCAATTGTCCACAGGGGATTCTTATCTTGTGGCTGGCACAGATGGAGTAGGCACGAAACTTAAGCTGGCATTTGAGACAGGGATCCATGAGACAATTGGAATTGATTTGGTAAATTGTTGGTTTCTGTTTTTGTTGTACCAATCCTGTCGAGGTCGAGATTAAACTGCAATATTTTATCAGGTAGCAATGAGCGTGAATGACATAGTCACATCCGGAGCGAAACCTCTTTTTTTCCTTGATTACTTTGCGACAAGTCATCTGGATGTATGGTTGCCAGCTATCTGACTGTACTCTTTTAGGGGGAGAGGTACTCGTGGGTTTTTTTTTTTTCCTGTGTTTGTAAGTAAAAGGGCTTTTAAATAAGTTAACGTTTCTATTAGACTGCAGAGATGCCTGATTTTTATGCAGAAGGTGAGTATGACCTTAGCGGTTTTGCTGTGGGAATTGTGAAAAAAGAGTTGGTTATTGATGGGAAAAACATAACGGTTGGGGACGTCCTCCTTGGCCTGCCATCCAGTGGAGTTCATTCAAATGGGTTCTCTCTAGTCAGAAGGTTTAACTTCAGCTTTTAAATCAAACCTTTTTACGAGTATTCTAAAAAGCTCGCTTAGGCGGTGCCTAGGCTCGAAGCTCGGATAAAACGCCTCGCTTCGTGCCTAGACCCTTTTTTTTTTCCAATTCCTAAACGGTTGAATTTTTTCCTTCCTCTCTTTCGTCTTCCCTAAGCACGCTTTATGAGTTTTTTTTACTTTTTTTTAAAGTCTTTTATTTGACTTTAACTTATTATTATTTTTTTATTTTTAAAAAACTTTTCATTTGACTTTAGTTTCAAGTTTTTAAAAGATTTCATCTGTACAAAAATTAAAAATGACTTTATCTAAATAGTTAAATAAGATTTAAGCTATGATGCCATCTATATTATGTAATTATGATCTTAAGACTCGTTACTTTGTTGCAAACTCCAAAAGCATGTATAAAGTTCCTATAAATTTATTAAGTGAGACTTCTCTAGTTGAAAATTGAAATTATGAAAAATATTCTAATTTTGGCATTTCAAAAACTTGAAAATTGTACAATTGACATTAAGGAATTATTAAATAAATATAGTATTTTATAATTTTAAATGTTTGGTATGTGTTATTTTAACTATTAAATAATTTTTAGAATGATTAAAAATTTGTACAATTGACATTAAGGAATTATTAAATAAATATAGTATTTTATAATTTTAAATGCTTGATATGTATTATTTTAATTATTAAATAATTTATAATGATTAAAAATATAAAATAATATTAAAAATAAGAAAATACTTTTTTACGCCTAAGCCTCGCCTAGGCTCGTGAAGCCTCGCCTTCTCGCTTTATGCTTTTTAGAACACTATTTTTTACCGTGTCAGCCTTCAATACCCTTGAAGATCTTAATTTATATATTCCATCATTTCTGTACAGGGTTCTAAAGCACAGTGGCCTTTCGTTGAAAGACCAACTTCCTGGTTCATCTGTTACCCTAGGCGAAGCTTTAATGGTGCCTACTTGTATCTATGTCAAGCAGGTCATACCTCGAGGTCCATTTGAAATAGTTGTGCCTAATGACATCTCATTTTCTCACCTGATTTGATGAATTCAGGTTCTTGACATTATTAGCAAAGGTGGCATTAAAGGGATAGCTCACATCACAAGTGGTGGTTTTACGGATAATATACCTCGTGTGTTTCCAAAAGGTCTTGGAGCTGTCATATACGAGGACTCATGGGCGGTTCCTCCTATTTTCAAATGGATTCAGGAGGTAAGAACTATTTATTCTATAATCTAATCACTGCCCTTGAACCTTTTGTTCCTACTTATTTTTTGTTCTGTACTTTACAAGGTTAAGCTGCATTTTTTATTTTCTTTATGCAATCTCTGCACCACTGTAATTTTACAATTTTTTGAATCAAATTTGTTAGGCTGGAAGAATTGAAGATTCTGAAATGAAACGAACTTTTAATATGGGGATTGGGATGGTTCTTGTGGTGAACAAGGATACTGCTCTTAAAATACTTGGGGATGGACATGGCGCAAATACAGCTTATCAAATTGGTGAGGTTATACATGGCGATGAAGTGAGGTACCGATGATAGATGGTGCATAAGAGGCTCATAATCACAGTTTGATCAAATTTTGTCTTGGTAACGAGAAAAAAGTGCCTGGGTTTCCTATTTTCATTGTTATCATGTTGTGAAAGGTATTCAAGTAGTGGCTCAAAAAGAAATATGAACAGCGAGCTTTGAAATACTAGTGTTGTTTTGATTATATGAAACCAATGAGCAAAGACTATTTAGCTCAACGGCTTTTCTTTTTCCAGTGCAAGTTTGTAAAATGGAGCTATGTTTATGCGAGGTTGTGGATCATAATTTGTGTAATTTTTATTTTTATTTTCAAGGGATCCTTTAGTCTAATCTTATACAACGGATAATTAGTATTTTTTCCTTTTTCATTTCTTATTATTTGTGTTTTTTTTTTTTTTTAAATCTTTCTTTGGTTTGAAGGCAAATGGAAAATTAACTTCCATTAGAATCAATTTAAGCAGCCTCGGAAATGGAACTTGGAGACTCTTCAAGCCATTCCGAATCAGAAAGGTGAATTTAATGAGAAACTAGCATGAGCATGAGCTACGAAGAAAAAACATTCAAACAAAAGAATAAACTACAACAATGAAACAATGGATAGAAGATGAACGCCTTCTTGGGGAAGAGGAGACAATTCTTTAATTGCCATCATTGCATTAATGCAGATAGACTCCAAGAACGAGATGTGGAGAGTTTGTAATTTCGCAAACAGTAATTTTATCAAGATAGTGTAGTACATAGCAAAAAAAGGAGAAATTTGACCTTGAAGAAACTTGGAGAATGCAGCTAATACTTGTCCTTCATGATTACACATCATTCCTCCAATACCGTGACCATCACCATCCGATGCAACAGCGGCTTTCACATTAAACATCAGAATTGTGTTATAATCAAATTCAGTTGAAATCGAATAGAGATTCAGATGCTCTAGGAAATATCAAAACAAATAAAGACCGGGAGAATACAATGAAAATTGAATAAAATGGTTCTCAACATGGTGGTAAAAAATGATTTGGAACCGAACTTTGATGAAAACTGTGTGTAAGTTAATCTAAATTCCACCAGCTTAAGACAGGAAGTAAAAATAAATACTTTGCTTCCTAGAGTATCGCTTACACCACCAGAAAAGCCACGAAAAAAGCAAGGGAAAACAGAAGGAAAAGAGAAAAAAAAAAAAGAGGAAAAATTTCCTTGAAGAAATGGTTATTCTCCATGCACTCTTGCATTTAAGACATCATTAATTCACTGCCCGGTCACTTTAAACACACACACACACACACAACAGAGTGTAAAGGGCATTTCAGTTTTTCTGAGAAGACAATTACCAGATTTACTATGAGAAAGAAGCTTTGGCTTTCATTGAACCTTCTACTTATGCATTGTTGTTCAGGTATATTTTATTTCCATCTCACGTTTTTGTATCTTCTTCTAATTGTAGTCTGTTGATTTGGGGTTCCCATTCTGAAAAAGAAGCTAAAATCTTGTTTAACTGTCTAGTTTTGTCTGGTATTGCATAGCAATCGTCCTGTTTATCTTTTTTTTTTTTTTTTTTTTTTTCTTTTGTCTTTTTTTTTTTTTTTTTTTTTTTTTTTTTTTTAACAGTTGCATTTGCAATAAGGATAATCTTTCATATCAAAGTTCATTGAGGCAATTGCTTAGATTGTGTGGAGCTTACTCAAACTATAAGATAGATCTAAAATTCCTATTTTTTCAAGGGTGTTTTTTGGGCAAGAGAGGTGAATCTTCTCCATTATAGAGAAACATACAGCGGCGAGAGTGAACCACCATAAATATTAGACTGTTTTCTGATTGTCTTTTTAAATTATTATTGCTAGAGATTAGGGTATAACGTGGTTTAATTATTTAGTACTAGGAGAGAGCAAGGTACAAGAGAAGGCAGAAGCAACAATCCCAGTGGCAACTCCATCTCTTCCAGAAGGCAATACAACATTTCTTGGTGGCACAACATGGTGTATAGCCCATCCATTGGTTTCCCCATTTGATTTGCAGATTGCATTGGATTGGGCATGCGGGTCCGGTCAAGCCGACTGCGGCCCAATTCGAGCTGGAGGTCCGTGTTTCGAGCCGAACAATCTGGTGTCCCATGCATCCTTTGCTTTCAATAGCTACTACCAACAGAATGGGAATAATGATATTGCTTGTAATTTTGGAGGAACTGCCAGATTAACTCAAACTGACCCTAGTAAGTGGACAACTAACTTTTAAAAATACATTTTGCCTTGTCTAATTTCCATTATTTCCAATAAAATAATATTACACCCAAACACAAAAAATTTCTTATTTTTTAACCACACATTCTTCGTCCATTTACTATTACAAAATGCATTCTTCTCTAAAAATGGGGCTCAAACAGAGCTCAAAGTAGTTCTTCAATAAGACATACATAAAAGAAATAACTCCAACCCATTTTCCAGAGCCTGAGAAATGGACTGTCCAGTCTTATTCATTCTTGATTATTATAACTTTAATAAATGTCTTTATTTCTTGCTGCAGGTTATGAAAACTGTGTGTATGAAACTTCTGGGTAAGTTATTTGCAGACTCCAATTTATGTATAGTATTGGTAAAATTGCATGATTGGTTCCCAACTTATTGTCGTAGTTGCAAGTTGGTCCTCAAGTTTTTAAACGGAACGTGTTAAGTCTTTAACCTTTTAGTTGCACAATTACTTTCTAATGACGTAGATTGTGCAAATTTATGCTAAATCGTAATATGCCCTCACACATTTAGCTTTATAGGAAGATATGTTTTGTTTCTCAACTTGTGAGGCACATTTTCACGAAAAAATTAGAACTTGCAACTCAAACAATAGGATTGAGACTGATGATGAATTATTTTGATCTCTTATTTTTCACTGCATGCAGGCCTGTAAAATCTTCAGCCCCACCATCATCAAGCTACAAAGCAAAATGTATTGGGTGGAAATTTGGTGTACTAATCCTCCTGTTTCTGTATTTAAGAAGATGATTAGAATTTAAAATACATATTGTACCTACTTTGGAAAAGTTGTGCGGGGCAGAGCTCTTTTTTGTTAAATTATTCCTTACTTTCTTTCTAATTTAGGCATCTTTTGCATTGTAATATGATATTTATCTATAAATAGTCTTTTTACTTTGAATAATAAAAATTTAAAATATTATACCTTTGTAAGGAATATTGATGTTTGGTTTAACAAGGGAATATAACCATATAAAGCTTGTTTGGGAAGGATTAAAATTGAAAATATAGTCGTTATTGGGTCCCACTCGTCTAATAAAAGTCAACTCCAACGGCTATATTTTCAATTATAATCTGATTTTAATCCCTCCCAAACAAGCTTATAATATTTCTTCATTTGAATTAATATTGATGTTTGATAAAAGAAAATTACATCCAAATCTTATCCACTTGGGCTCATCCAATACTATAGTGACATATCAGCAATGAGCAGCTAAATGTATCCAGTATTTTGATTTGAAGCCACAAATTCTTCATGTGGCTCAGTGGCTGTGGTACAGAGTTTGTAGCAAACTTATAATACATCAAAATGGCAATATAATTAAATATAACTTGGAAAAAGAAAAAAAAAGGTACAATTATTCTTTGATCAGTTTCTGAGTTGAGCAAAAATGGGTACTGCAGTGATGACTTCTCTCCCACAATTCAGTGGTCTCAGACTCAAACCAGCATCAGCTTCCCCTGTCAAAAGCTTGGTCAGTTTCTCTTATTTTATGCTATGTTTACAGTATTAGACTGAGTACCATTAATTCAGCTTATCGAACATGATTGTTCAAATGGAAATGTTTAGTGCTATTCGACTTTCCTTACCGAATGTGACATGCAAGGTATATGATATTGTTCCTCTTCAGGTAGCTACTCAACCGATGAAGCATAAAGGGCAGGGAGCTTTGGGTGCCCGCTGCGATTTCATTGGCTCCCCAACAAATTTGGTAAGATTTCAATGCAGTTCTATATGATTTTAGTGCAAATTTGACGTAAATTTTTGTTGGGTCGTTCAGAGTTTGATCATATCATTCACTTATCCTCTCGAACTCTAGTCGATATGTTTGTGGTTCCAAGCATAAGCTCCAGAGGCGAATCATTTATTGTCATATAAGAGTGAATCATACATTTATGTATTTGTTGTGCATATTTCTAATTTTGTTTTTGGCTCTCGTAAACAGATAATGGTGACTTCAACAAGTCTGATGCTGTTTGCCGGTCGGTTCGGTTTGGCTCCATCTGCAAACAGGAAGGCTACTGCGGGATTAAGGCTTGAGGTGAGGGACTCAGGGCTGCAGACAGGGGATCCAGCTGGTTTCACCCTAGCAGATACATTGGCTTGTGGGGTGGTGGGTCACATTATTGGGGTTGGGGTTGTACTTGGCCTCAAGAACATTGGTGCCATCTAAATTTAGTTCTTCAACAAACCTGTTAATAAATACATATTTTGTGTTAAATTCCGTCAATATGCAGCAGTATTTATTTGGCTTCATCTTATTCCATATAACATAAGACATTTTCAAATAATTTGGTCAAGTACAAGGATCTCAAGACAACAGATTTCTAATTTTCTATACATTCCAATCAGTGAATCACAGTACAAGAATATTATCCTTCACACAATGATGTAACACCATATACACTTCTTACAAGCTATTCAAAAACTTCAAAACACACAGGACGCAGAATTGCTTCCATCCAAAATTAAAAGGGGAAAGGCAACGGGAACGGGAACAAAGCAAAACCTCGAAAAACTTTATGACTGTGAACTATTTTACACTTTGCTTTGCACGAGATTATGTGTCTATTTTGAGGAGAGTATTAAGCGATGTACTGTTGAATCTCTGAGCAAGGCCTTGGATGACTAGGACAATGACATCACGCAGGTGCCTCGTCTGCACCATTAAGTCCACTTCACAGTCTACAACAATTTTAAGACCATGTTGATCGTTTCTGAACAGCTCCACCTACATAAGAAAGTTTTATGAGATGGGAAATGCATGGAAATATCAGGGCATGCTATATGTGCCTCAACATAATTCACAGTTTCAGAATTACGAGCATAATCTACTTTTGGGTATCCACTCTTTTCATCAATGTTATAATATCTGACTCTGAAATTTCGATTAAGTGAGCATAATAAGACACGTCCGAAGAGTCTAAATCAGAAACATACGCTTAAATAAGGATGGTCAGACGGCATGTTTTCTTTACAAGGAACTTTTTATAAGGTAATACTGTCATATTTAAGGAAGTGATGTGAAAAATAAGATCACAAAAATAGGTCATCTTTAAAGTAGGAATAATTTGAACTATAAAATTAGTGCAGATTAGGGTTAAAGAATAAGGCATACATGAAAAGGAGGAGCATAAGTTCCACGAATTTCTGTTGTTGGGAATGAAATCACAACCTTGATCCTCTTTTATTGACTTCAAGAATTCTTCTCTCCAGAGTTCCAACTCCAGGAATCTGCAAATGTTCAAAATGGTACGACATCGAGAGACCGATTGTTTTCTGCCTTTCTTGATAATACAAAAGCCGTGTAGTAAATCAGGAAGAATACGAAGAAAAGTACCTTTTAGAAGATTGATCCTTGTTGCACAGTGCCTGTTTCAAAAACACTGTAAGTACCAGTTTGGTGTACGGTTAAAACATTTTAAGCACTGAATTAAGGTAAACCGTGAGGATGTCTTGGATCGCGTGAACTTTGTAAACAGCAATATATTGAAAAATACTATTGGTATTTCACTAATGTAACTTTGTGAGGACACTGAAACAGAATGAAACAAACTATTGAGAAGAAATAATACCTCAAATTTCACAGATCCAAGGTCAAGCATCTGCTTCACTTCTTTAAGAACATCAGGCTCTGCAAGTTAAATAAGCATTCGAATAAGCTAAATACAACTTTATAAATCAGATACATATCATATTATCATTTGTCACATATCTCGCAGAACTCTAGATTGGTGGAAAATGAAGTCTTGAAAAACATGTTGCTTCTCAATTTACATAGGGAACAAGTCCAGTCGAAAAATAAGGAGAGCAAAACCGAAAAATAAAATAGTGATCCCAAATTTACCAACTGCAATTAGCTCTGTTGACACAGATTGCCCCTCAACTCCATCATCTCTTACTGGCGTATAAAGTGCAACCAGTCTGTAGCCTACATCATCAACATTAGCCATGTACATCGTTCAAGTATCCCCTTCAACAACATAGCACATCTTTTTTTTTTTTAATTAATTTCCAATGCATATATTCAATAACAATGGCAGAATCAGCCAGAAACATATCGTACCAGGAACGGAGACGAGGTCCGGACTTCCAACCATTGATCTAAGCCACTGAATTCTACTTTTGCACTCCTCTCCCCCACTATAAATACCATGGACTACATATAAATTGGTTTGGAAACCTTGGCCTTCAATTTCCAGCTTATCCATTCTAGGTAGTCCTGAATTGAACAGACAATTTACTAACACTTCAGGTATATCAATACATGTGAAGACTCCTTGCCATAAATACACTTCCATAATGTGTAATTCCAGAAAATAGTTAAATGAACAAGGTCTATAATCCAATATCAAATTGATTACACGGTGTGCTTAGTTATAAATGTTGCATTTTTCTATTGTAAGTGTACGATATCATAACAAGTAATATAATGAACCTTTGAGTCTATCGTTCCCAGAAGAACTATATTTTAGAACTTATTCAGATTTTTCTAACTTATATTTGATGAAAACAAACAAAGAATTGTATGTTGTTATGAATTTTTGGTTTAAACACTTGAAATTAATTAAAATGCACACAAAGATTGATTGAGAATTCAAATAATAGACGGATATTAGAGCTGAACAATTTCACATATTGATCACCTTTAAGTCTTAATTCAAGATTCAAGAGTCTAATGTAGTGCTCGATCCAATTCTTATATTGTATTCAATTTACCACTTCAAGTTTTCATTGAGCCTATTTAGCTAATTCAATCTCACATCTCTATGCGAATAAACCTTAGTTATACGAAATATTAATTCTAAGAATTCATGTAATGATCGCAATATTTAGTATATGTATCTCTACACGTAATACTAATACCGAATTTTACTATATGGTTAAAATCTCAAACTCGCCTCTCGATTCGTAAAAAATTCACAAAATCATCAAATTAATGATCAAGTAATTTAACACATTAAACTCATAGAAAAATCAACACGTGTACGATAAAATAACAAGAATCTTGAATAAAAGAAATAAATGGTCTCAAGAAGATTACATTGTTCCACCTAATATGAAATTTAGCTCCTCATCGTGCAAAAAGAAAAAGAAAGAGTTGTTATTGAATACATCACCGGGTTTTAAATAAAGATGTAGGAAAAAGAAATTAATCTTACACTAAGATCTTCTTCATCTTCCAATCAATGCTTCAACACTTGAATTTCTTAATATTTTTCTTTCTTGAATTACGCTCTTCAATCTCTAGTTGTATTCTTTTATTTTTCTCAATCAGTGGAACCCTCTAAAAGTGTCAATAACTTGTATTTATACTCCTTCCCACGTTTGTATGAATGTAGGATTTTTTGTGGGCTCAAAATTGAATAAAAAAAGGACCTTGTGATCTTACAGGCTTAGCGCCGCATCACAGCGCCGCAACGCCTAATGTGTAGTGCTTTGTCCTCGAGTTTTAGATTCGTGGCACATCGGCGCCACACCTCAAGTGTGCTCCCTTCGTGGAGCCGGGGTACCACTCTTCTTTTCTTGATATTGTGATTAGACTATTTTGCCCATTTCGTTCCTCTTTCCTCCTTAAACCATGCTATAGTCTTGTTTTCTTTTTTCTTTCCCTAATTTGCGCAATCCCACTACTTCTACAAAACAACACTAATAAACACATTAAAAACTGTAGCTCATAATTAAGTTAAAAATAAAATAAACTCGTGAGTAAAACATACTCGTCAAATACCCTCAAACTTAACAGTTTGCTAGTTCTCGAGCAAACACAAAGCAAATGAGAGTACTAAGAATTGTACCTCGAAAACTTAGTCAAATAGCTTGCCCTTTGGCTCAGTATCAAGAATATTATATCAACTCATGAACAGTTTCAAAATCGCAATACAAGAGTCAGATTTCCATTTATCCAATGCAAAATAAGAGAGAGAGAGAGAGAGAGAGAGAGAGAGAGAGTGCGTGTGTGTGTGCGTGTGTGAAGAATCAAATATAATGCCGTACACTCACAAGTTAGTTCGCGTCCCAACCCTCTGTAGTCAATTTTATCATTTCTACGCTTGTAGGATTCACATACCCCCAATCTTATTTCTTTTATTCTCTCCCCAAGGTGTAACTCTAAAATTTAGTTTATTTGATGAGTTCCTTATACCACTTATTTATCATTTCTACGCTTGTAGGATTCACATACCCCCAATCTTATTTCTTTTATTCTCTCCCCAAGGTGTAACTCTAAAATTTAGTTTATTTGATGAGTTCCTTATACCACTTAAATTTGGTTTAGCCTAACCAATAACATCAACAATTCATTCATGTCATGATTATCTCAATTATGAGTGCTTCAACAATCAAGTTTTTACCAAGTGATTCAAATCCACTAGTTATCTAATCCCCTAACGATCAGCTCTTACTTGTACCCTTGCATATAATTTTTCTCTTTTTGATATTTTTTTTCAACCCAATATTGACCTCACCTATTTTTCTCTTTTAGACCCCTGTAGTGAGTTTTTAGTCGGTAATTCCCAGACTTTTGAATACCAAAGGATACCAGGTTTCAAGATACCCTTACGGACTTATTAACTCGAGTAAAAAAGGTTTCAACGTGAGGCATAATCTCAATAAGTGCATTGCTTATTTTTTATAAAAGAAAAGCAAAGTTTACAAATGTTAGATCTCTAGCATTTGGTCATTACCAAACTTATATTAGAAAGTCAAAGATACTCCACACATGTTTTTTTCACATGCACGAAATCACCACAATCTTAAATCGTCTCCTTTACTGGCTAGAACACCCAAATTATTATATATAGAAGGTTAAATGATGTTGTAAATCAAATGTTAAGGGATTAAGCATCTAAGTCATCTATTCAGCATATACATATAAATCTTCTTATTTCTATCTATACTCAATTATTGTGCATAAAAATTGTATCGCTTCGCATGGATAAATAGAAAATTCAACTATACATATGATTCATCCACAGTCCACAAATTAATACATGCTCTCAAGTATATTCATCATAGCTAACAAACAATCTTACTCACACAAGCATGCATAACAATTTTTTTCACACGAAATCAAATAATATCTCACAAACACAACTACGAAACATAAGACAATAGCAATTAACCCTTTAATTTACCTCCCTAAACCTAAAACGTACATTGTCCCCAATGTGAAAATAAATACAAAGAAGGGGTTGGACTTCTCTGAAGACATCAGTGGGTGTCATCGCCATCGCTTTGATGAAATGGATCCTGGTTGGTCGGATGATATGAAAACGTTGGCTGTGGGGGAAATGACATGTGTGGGTATGTAGAGGCCAACAACGAGAAGAACTCGTTTTGATATTGATATTATGTATACATAGAGGTCTGCAACTGCTGATATTGATCGGTCATAGATACATACATTTGATCAAGTTGATGCTGGATTCCATCATATCTCTCTTGATTCTTCAATTCCAACTTGTCTTGTCTCTGAGTTAGTTGCAATTGGATAGCCTTGATTCGACCAATAATGTCATCAGTCTATGAATTGACAAGCGGAGGATGACGGGACGGGATAATTGTGCCTCGGTGTCTTGTGGCGAGCACTGGCAAAGAACTGCTTGCTAGTGAATTGCCAAATTATCTTCTTAGTCATGGCTGATTTATGGTGAACTATCTCCTGTGTCGGAGATGTCACAATTTAAGATTGTTGGGTCCTCTCAGATTTTTTATCCGAGAGAACCGCATGTCAGGTCCTCTCAGATTTTTTTTTTTTTTCCTTTTTTGCAAGCTTACCTACTACCTAATAATATTTAGGGCGTGTTTGAGCCACATTATTTTGGAAGAATATATTTTGAAATAGTAGATTGATGGAGAAAGTTTGAAATAGATTGATTGATGAAGAATTTGTGATTGAAAAAGAAGGAAAAGTTATTGATGTGATGAAAAATATTATTTTATTGAAGAATGTGTGGTTGAAAATGAGTAGAAGAATGAAAATGAAAATGAAAATTTTAATGTGACTCAAACATGAGCTTATTTCAAAAACATTTCACACGAAAATGTAAATTCTAATTTGGACTAATACAAATATCTATTTCAAAATAGTGTAAGCCCTGTTCTGTGAAGATTAAAATCTATTAAAATTTTTTAATTTTAAGTCAAAGTGAATAATTAATTTTAATCACGTATTTCGTAAAACTCATAACATTTCAACTACACATTTCAGCAACTTATATCGAAATTTACTAAAAATTTGATTTTAATCTATACTAAACAGGGGCTAATTTCCCATCAAAGTAGTGATCAACTCGTGAAGCTCGACATGATAAATTGGTCGAGGTTGACGAATTAAACAAAATAACATTATTATTCAATTTATTCTTATTTATGAACTGAGTGAAAAATTTGTAAGCTCATATTTATGAGGATTAAAATTAAATTTTTAGTAAGTTTTAATAAAAGTTGAGAAAATGTATTATTGAAAAGTTGTAAATCATATGAAATGTGCTTTAGATTAAAATTTTCATCTCTTGCCAATTGTCTGTGGGCCAGGCCACGGGCCCGCTCTCGATTTTCCCAATGGGAAGTCTACATAAATCAGGTTTTTATTTATTACCATTTCAAAATTAATGTTAGATGTTTTAAATTTCAAAAATCAGGTTTTTATTTAATTTATTTATGAATTACTTAATTAATTATATGTTTTATTAATAAATATATATCGGTCACAGATCTA
>CAIGRT010175135.1:0-19052 GCA_903798405.1 Fraxinus platypoda | reverse complement strand
TGTAAATTGTAGAGAGTAGAATAGAAAATGAGAGGATTGGTGGGAAAAAAATATTGATTAGGGGGTGGGTATTTATGGAGAAAAAATGAAAAAATAAAAATAAAAAAATTCAGTGACCGTTCTGGTCATTAAAAAGTTTTGTATTTATTTATTTTTTATTTTTTATAAATAATACGGGCTCGTGGGCTCGTAGACATGCCGCTCGCTGAGCGGCTCGTCTAGGAGCTAGCTCGCTCGACTAGTGCTCGGGTTCGTCTTTGGACGAGCCCGAGCGGCTCGTGGGCTGCTACAGTACGAGCCGAGCCGACGAGCCGCTCTGCTCGATTGCCACCTCACCTAGGTGGGGGGCTTCCGGACACATCTCATTTTTGTGAGGGTCAAGCCTATTTCGAGTCATTGGAAAGGGATAGGAAAATACTCGAAGACCTTGATCCCCTGGTGTTGGATATGAGATCGTTCCTCGGGGATGAAGTGTTACATGTGGCAGATATTAGAGGCGTCGAGTGTAGGGTTCTCTTTCTTAGGACTTCTCGTTCCTTTTCTTGATGACATGATCGGTCTAATCACTTGTTTTTATTTTTACAGGAATGTCTTTCGACCTCTCTGCCTTCCGAAAATTTGTAACTGCCAAGGCCCCCGAGCCTGCGACTAAACCGTCGACGAAGGCGAAGAAAGGCCCTAGTAGCAAGACCTGATCAAACATCAAGGGGGCCAGGTGAAACCTCACAATCTCGACCTCACATTCCGAGCCCACAAGGTTCGAGGCCGGTATCTTCCTCCCCCGAGTTTTACCTACTCGACGTACTTCCGAGGTTGTAGACCTCGAAGATGATTCTATACCTCCCGTAGCCTCAATCATCGAGGATTTTGAATGTTGCCACCTCGTGCCTAGCATCGTGGTCAAGTACAGAGGAGACGTAGGGTTCTACGAGGGGATAAAAGCCCTTGAGCTTCTGACTTTAAAGGTAATATACTCGTCCTTACTGTGAGTTATTTTCCTTGTTTTTTACAAGTATTTTTCCCGATGTTTATGTTCGGTGTTTCAATGGACGGACCCTTAGCGTAGCGCGAGGTATATCCTTGCAAGGGATGGACGAGTCCCACAAGATGGTTGGGTTAGTGGAAGCCATCGAGCTGTTGGACAAGAGGATTGCAGACATCAAGGCCGAGCGCGAGACGTTATTGAAAGAGCACGAGGCGCCAAGAGTGAAGCTCGTCGTGCTCGGGATGAAACGGGGGCGGCTAAGGACGAAGCTGAAGAGTTAAAGCTCGAGCTCGAGCTCAAGTGTAAATGTATAGAATATGAGGGCAGGCTATCTGAGGCCAGGGATCGAGCTTGGGAGGATTTTAAAGTTTTCGAGGAGTGTAAAAAATTGAAGGCTGAATATGCCTCGGGAGCATACCTCCACGCCTTCAAAGATGCTTGGGCCTTTCTACGATCTAGACTCCTTAACATTCAGCCCAAGGATTTGAAATTTGTGCCCAACGTGGCTGAGAGCCTCAAGCTCTCAAATTCCAAGGATGCTGGCGTCGAGGACGAGAATGATGATGTTGACATCGTGACATCTGATCAGGCTCCACAGCACGATGATCTAGATTAGGCACCCAATACCCCGATCCCTAATTTCTTTTGTAACTTGTCAATCTCAACTTTTTTTCAAGTACATTGCCCAAACATATGGGCCTTTATGTTTTAATTTTGCACAAATACATTGCCTGACCACTTTAGGGCTTTTATTTTAATGTTGTTCAAGTATTTGCTCGATCTTTGCGTGTGTTTTTCTTGAGCTTCTATTTATTTCATTAATCCCGAGAAAAATTATTCAGTATATTTTTATGTGTTTATGACTCGACGTCTTGCTCGAGCTTCATATTAATTAATTGATTTTGACAAAGTTCTAGGCTCGACCTATGTTACGAAACAATCAATCCCGATCACAGAGGTTGGGATTGTGGCAAAGTTTTAGGCCCGACCTTAGGTTTGAGGTAAGGGATCTGAATAAAGTTTTAGGCTCGACGTATGACCTGAGGTAATTAAACCCAAGGCTAGGCTAGACGTCAAGTTCGAGTCTAAACACTAAAGATTCAACTCGAGCTCTGAGGCTGGGTTTTTAATCAAGGTTTAGGCTTGATGTTAAGTTCGAGCCTAAATGTTAATTAATTTTGACAAATTTCTAGGCTTGACGTATGATTCAAGCCTAGTGCGAAACAATCAATCCTGAGCAATCAAACATTGATAGTGGCAAAGTTTTAAGCCCGACGTCAAGTTCAAATCCAATAGAAAATTAATTAATCCAGAGGTTTGACAACATGGGATAGTAGTGGCGTTTTATGCTCGACCTTAGGTACGAGCTTAATACATAGTGATCACTCTCGAGTCCTCCCGAGGACTTATGAATCAGAGATTGTATTCTAGATTGGTCATGCTCGAGATAACTTTAGGGTGCCGTTCTTAACAGGTCTTTAAGTTACATGCACGTGGCATGAAACGGAGGTACCTGCTCGTGATAAGTCTTTTAGGGGCATACTCGAGGAATGTCTTGGAGGTGCCTGCTCGTGACAGGTCTTTGGGGTGTATACTCGTGGCATGTTTTTGAGGTTCATGTTCGTGACATGTCTTGGAGTTGCCTGTTCGTGACAGGTCTTCGAGTTAATCACTTGGACAATTTTTTTGTTGGGTATTACCCAACTGCTACTTTATATGAGCCTTCCTATGCTCTAGAACAAGTATAAGCTCACAGGCATTGACAAATAAACCATCGAGAAGAAAAAGTACTGGGCCGTGGAAGCTTGATTAAAAGTAAACTAACGAAAAGCCAAAAAGTGTATGAGGCATGCAAGCCCAAATAAAAGTAAAACTAACTAAACCAAATAGATAAGGTGGGGACTACTACTTGTAATAAATTTTGAGATTGTCAGCATTTAAGCAAGAAAAAGAAGTATGGGGCATGCAAGCTTGAAGTGAAAATAAAACTAAGCTCAACCCCACATATGAGGTGGGGACTACTACGTGTAATAAATTTTGAGATTGTCAGCATTTTAAGGCCTTGACAACGGTCTTCCAGACATGTCCCTCAAGCTGTATGCTCCTCCTCGGACTTGTCTAATGACCTCATGGTCCTTCCCATGCCGGCCAAGTTTACCCGGGGCATGATCGACAGCCTCGGCCCTTCTGAGCACTAGATCTCCAACCCTAATTCTCCTGGGTCGACTTTATTATTAAAATATATGGCCATCCTATTTTGATAAGAGGTGGCTCGTAGGGCAGCTTGCTCGCGTGCCTCTTCAAAGAGGTAGAGATGTTCCGTTATGTGTTCTCCGGTACTATGCTCCAAACGCCTCATGGTGGGTAAGCTAACCTCTATTGGAATCGTAGCCTCCAACCCGAAAGCTAACATAAAAGAGGTCTTACCCATCGTTGTCTTGTGCGATGTCTTGTAAGTCTATAATATGAAGGGTAACTCATCGGGCAAGTTACCTTGAGCACCATCAATCCGGTGTGAAGGTCTTGCAATATAATTCGTTTAGTTACTTTGGCAAGGCCATTGCTCTGAGGGTGTAAGACCGATGTTAGGCGATGATCTATCCCGAGGTTGGTGCAAAGGTCCTTAAACCGTGCATTATCAAACTGCCTTCCGTTGTCAGTTATGAGTACCTTGGGTATCTCAGCTTGGGCTCCAAGATAGTTGCTAGGGGTTTTGCTTCAGCTCACTTGGTAAAATACTCTACTGCTATAGCAACGAACTTTAGTTGTCCTCTTGCTACTGGAAAAGGCCTAAGGATGTCAAATCCCCATTGCTTGAAAGGGGCCGAACAATATATGGGGGTGAGTTCCCTAGCAGGAGTATGAATAACGTTATCGAGCTTCTGGTACTTATCGCATCTTCTCACATAGTCTGAGGCATCTTTTTTCATGGTCGGCGAATAGTACACTTACCTTATAAGCTTGAAGGTCAGGGCTTGTGCCCCTTGATGATTACTACATATTCCTTCGTGAACCTGTGCCAGGGCCTGTGCTGATTCTGAGGGCCTGAGACACCTGAGGTATGGAAGCATAAAGCTTATGCGGAAGATGACTCTTTGGATGATGGAGTATCTTGGTGCTCGAGATCGGACGCTCCTAGCTACTTTTGGATCCTCGAGGAGATTTCCATTAGTTATAAATTCAACTATGAGGTCCATCCTGAGGGTTCATTATCGATGTCCATGATACTGGGTTTCTGACCTGTGCTTGGCTCCATCACCATTCTGATGTGGACTATCTTATCAAATCCATCTATTCCCATGAAAACGAGTCTTGAAAATGCATCCGCCTTTCCATTATCGGCTCGGGCAATTTTCAGAATTTCGCAATCCTTGAATCGTCTTTGAAGATCATGTACTTTCAGACAGTATAAGTTCATCTTCTCGTCCTTCCTTTCAAATGTTCCTTCGATCTGCCCAATCAAGAGCTGTAAATCGCTAAAGAGCTTGATGTGTTCAATACCAAGGTTGCTGGCCAGCTCCAAAGCGATGACGACAGCCTCATACTTCGTCTTATTGTTGGTGGCCTCGAATTCGAATCGGAGTTCACACTGAATTTCGGTTAGCTTATCTGGACTGGTAATTATGATCCCATCTTCCCGAGCCTGAGGAGTTTGACACCGTATCAACCAATATATCCCTTGGCCCCCAAGGCCTCAGGGTGAGCACTGCAATGAAGTTCGCTAATACTTGTCCTTTAATAGAAGGTCGGGGCTTGAACTCTATATCAAATTCACCAAGTTCAATTGCCAACTTCAACAATCTTCCCGAAACATCAGGTTTTTGGAGTATCTGTCTGAGTGGCTGGTCTGTGAACACCACGATTGGATATGACTGAAAATACTGTCGTAGTTTTCGTGCCACCATGACCAGGGCAATGACGAGTTATTCTGCCAGTGTATACCTTGTTTTTGCGTCAAGCAATACCTTGCTCAAATAATAGATGTGCTGTTGAGACTTTTTATCTTCCTTGACTAGTACGCCGCTCACTGTATTTTGAGATATGGCTAGGTATAAGTACAACGTGTCTCCAGGCTCGGCTTTGTGAGAATTGGAGAAGTCGTAAGTGTTTGTTTGAGTTCCTGGAATTGAAAATACTGTCGTAGTTTTCGTGCCACCATGACCAGGGCAATGACGAGTTATTCTGCCAGTGTATACCTTGTTTTTGCGTCAAGCAATACCTTGCTCAAATAATAGATGTGCTGTTGAGACTTCTTATCTTCCTTGACTAGTACGCCGCTCACTGTATTTTGAGATATGGCTAGGTATAAGTACAACGTGTCTCCAGGCTCGGGCTTTGTGAGAATTGGAGAAGTCGCAAGTGTTTGTTTGAGTTCCTGGATTCACTGCATTTTTAGATATGGTTAGGTATAGGTACAATGTGTCCCTAAGCTCGGGCTTTGTGAGAAGTGGAGGAGTTGCAAGTGTTTGTTTGCGTTCCTGGAAAGTTCTTTCACATTCCTCATTCCAATTGAAGCTCTGATTGACCCTAAGACCTTTGAAAAATGGAAAACACATGTCTGCTGCTCTAGACATGAACCTATTCAAAGCAACAACCTGACCATCAGCTTTTGCACATCCTTTTTTCTCCTAGGCTACTCCATGGATATTAAGGCTTGTATCTTTTCTGGATTTACCTCAATCCCCCTATGAGTGATCATGAAGCCCACAAACTTTCCCAAGGCCACCCAAAAGCACACTTTGCTGGGTTTAACTTCATCTTATACCTTTGAATTGTAGAGAACACCTTCTCAAGGTCGGCGATGTGCTCGTTCACCTGGTTACTCTTGACCACCATGTCGTTGACATAGGCCTCGGTGTTTTTTTAGATCATAACAGCGAATACTTTGTTGATGAGCCTTTGATAAGTCGTCACTGCATTTTTCAAACCGAATGACATGACCTTGTAGTAATATATAGCCAAGTCAGCTATGAAGGATGTCTTATTTTGATCTTCTTCAACCATAAGGACCTGGTGATAGCTCGATAATGCATCAAGAAAGCTATACAACTTGTGGCCCGAGGTACTGTCCACCAAGTTATCAATTCGAGGCAGGGGATAACTCTCTTTTGGACACGCCTTGTTGAGATCTGTGAAGTTAATACACACCCCCATTTACCATTAGCCTTCTTGACAAGAACAATGTTGGCGAGGTAATCTGGATATTGAACCTCCCTAATGAACTGAACATTGACGAGTTTACTAACCTCCTCGCGTATATCTCCCGTATTTCTGGCTCAAATTGCCTCTTTCTTTGCTTTACTGGCTTAGTCCCAGGCCTTATGTTGAGTCTATGGACCACTACGTCGGGGTCTATCCTAGGCATGTCTTCAACCTTCCATGCGAATACATCAATGTTGTGGGACAAGCACTTAATGAGTTCATCTTTGAGAGCGGCGTCAAGATCCCGACCGATGGTTACTTTTTTGCCATGCTCGAGCCCGACCTCTACCAAATCTTCCACTGGAGCAAGTCTGTCCTAGTGCTTGAGCTCGAGCTCAAAAGTGGATAATTGCATCACCTCAGTGCTCAAACCTTGAATACTAGTAACATAACATTTCATCGCTATTGTTTGATCTCCACGCACAATTCCTACACCATGACTAGTTGGAAACTTTATATCAAGGTGAAATGTAGATATTATGGCTCTTATCTTTTTTAGTATTGGTCTTCCACGGATGGCGTTATATGCCACGGAGGTCCAGACCACATGGAAATGTGTAATCTCCGTTACCTGCCTCTGGCCGAAGCCCAAAGTTAGGGGAAGGTCGACAACTCCTTCTAGGATGATTGTTCCATCCCCAAATCCTTAGAGTGGGATCTTGACCTGGTTAGTAGAAATACCCATCTTCGTGTAGTTATCATGGGACAATACATTGGCTGCACTCCCACTATCCACCAATATCTTTTTGGCTTCAAAGTTGGCTATTATAGCATATATGACTAAGGCATCGTCATGAGGAGATGCTATGCCTTCCAAGTCCTTTGATCCAAAGGTAATGTCTTCCGTGTTATAGAGAGTGGTCTCTCAAGCGGAACTGTATTGTCGATCATATTGCTTTTGTCCACTATTTGAATCTCATCCCGATGATATCCCCCAACTATGATATTGATTGTACCAGCCGTGGATTTGTTACCTCCTCCTGATTCTAGGGACCTCCTTTTATTGTGATCATTCCTAGGACGTTTATCGTGCCCGATATATGTCTTCAAGAATCATCTTTTAATCAGTGCCTCAATCTCCCATTGTAATGTTATGCACTCCTCCGTTGTATGCCCATGATCTCTGTGGTAGTCATGGTATTTGCTTTTATCCCCAGTCTCTGGGGGAGATTGCAACCTAGGAGGCCATTTAAGCTCCTTCATATTCTTGATCTCCATCAGTATGTTGGTCCTAGAGGTATTCAGACGCGTGAACAACCTAGGTGGTACTTTCTGCTTCTGCTTGTCTCGACCATGATCTTGTCGCAAGTTTGGCTCGTGTGGCCTCTTAAGTTGGGGCTTCTTAGAGCTCAATCACTAATTTCGGTGGTGTCTTAGATAAAGACATCATGAAGGCTTCACACCTTACTACATATGTTAGAGCCGAAATAGCTATTATAATGTGAAGGTCGGGTATCTGTAACCATTTTTTGTTGAATCTCGTCATGAAGTTACGTAAGGTCTCGTTTAGGCCCTAGCGGAGCTGCATGAGGGTGGCTACTATCTTGTTGATGCGTTTACTACTTACGAAGAAAGTGGAGAACTTATTGGCAAGATCTGAGAATGATGCTATAGAATTAGGCTCCAGCGTGGCGAACTAATTCCTGGCGACATTGGTCAAAGTTTGAGGAAAGGTCTGCACATTACTAGGTTTGGTGCAACCTGTAGGTTCATGACGTCTGTGTACACATTGAGTTGTTGATAGGGTCAGTGTTCCCATCATACTCTTTTATGAGGGGGAATTTGAACCTGTCCGGGAGTGGATTGGAAAGAACCTCTGGCATGAACGGTATGTTAGGGGTAATCCCTGTCGTTTCCTGGGTATTCTACAATAGTCCAGCCGTAATCCCTTCTTGTATGATCCTAGCGAGTTCGCATGAGTCCATGGTAACCAATCTCGAGGCCGAGGCCACTGGGGGTATGCCCAAGGCTCCAGATCCAACATTGTGGTGGGCATCACGGTGTTGGTGCTTGAGCTGGTGCCAGAGTCGGAGGAGTATTTCTTTGACTTAGTAGTTTAGTCAGTATTGCAACTTGCTGACGGAGTTCTTCGAATGCTCCAGCGGTAATCACTGCTGGTCGAGGGATTGGTATTGCTGATGATTCTTCTTGATGGATTGTGGGCTTCGTGATAGGAGGTTGGTTCGGAGTGGATGAGCTTGCTGGAGGAAGACCTGAACGTGTATTTACCATGGCCTTTGGTAGCATTTCCCACAGACGGCTCCAATGATGCTACCAAAAATCGCACATGTTGCATTCCGAGCTTGACGACTGAGAATGAGTACGAATGTGATCTTTCGGTACCTGAAACAAAGGCGTCGAGGTGTGTCTTCGACACCCTCCGATGCTTAAGTCAAAGAGAGAATATGAAAAAGCTCGAATGCTGAAATTGTATGTAAAAATGTACATGAGTATTGATCAAAGGTTTCATATTTAAAAAGATAGGTAGTGCATTCCTAGCCGGACTTGGTATCTTTATTTTTAGGAATTCTAATTGGGATGAGTGTTTGACCACAATCATAAGTCTGATCGTACATTAAGTATAATGTTTCCCAAGATAGACTCCTTCTAGACCTAGGACTCTTGAATTGGAGTATCTGGATAGGTTTAGAGTTCTTAAGAGGTGAGGATTATCCGTACTCGAACATTTTAGAATTAGGCTAAGGGAAAAACCCGAGGTCTTACCCTCGAAGATAACCAGCGTGATTAGAGCAGTTTATTACTGGAAG
Organism: Fraxinus platypoda; assembly: GCA_903798405.1. Lineage (NCBI taxonomy): Eukaryota > Viridiplantae > Streptophyta > Magnoliopsida > Lamiales > Oleaceae > Fraxinus > Fraxinus platypoda. The sequence continues at coordinate 10,097 of CAIGRT010175135.1, read as the reverse complement.
TCCTCGAGGTATCTCGAGGACTCTATGACTCTTGATCACATTGGTCCCCTAATTGTGAAAAACGAGCCATGAGAGTCCTCATGCTCGGGGTGCTCTCTTATGACCACATCACCTTCTATTGCATGTTTACGTATAGTAAACACAGAACATAAATTAACAAGAAAACGCATCATTTGCAAAATTTACGATATTGGCATGAATTTGATCCACTATATGTGTTTATAATCAAAATAGCATCAGTGTACCTCGATGAAGCAGAGGTTGGCGTTGCCAACAAAGTCCTCCTCAAGGAGTTGTTTGAAGAGAGTGAGGAATTCGGGTTTGAGCCACTACCGTGGCGATGGTGGTGGCAGCGGCGGAGGTGGAGCCATTGCCGAATATATCAATTCCTGGTAACATTGAGCGCGAATCGTCAACTTCAATTTTCAAAGTCCCATGCACCATTTTTTTCTCGCAACGTATTATCAAAACTCGCACAAACATACAGACAGTTAAGATAACCGAAGCAATGAAATTGAAACTATTGTATTCATTTGGAGGTGTTTGAGGTGCTAATATATGTCGGATAGAGGTGTCTTGGGTTGGCAGCTTGGGGGTGGAATCGGTGAAGACAAATGGGTTTTGGGGGGTCTTTTTGTTAATTTCTTTTTCTTAGGGGTCTATTTTTTTTTATTTTTTGTTGTGTTATATTAGTTTCCTTTCCTTTTTATTTATTTATAAAGTGTAGGGCAAATTCATTGCATGCATGTTAACCGCCTAATTGGGTGGATTCTCGCAACAGGGATCAACCATGCTAATCAGTTATCATTAGAAATGTTGGGAATGGCTGGTGCCATTAAAAAGGGTCGAGGGTATATGCCACCTATTTTAGAAAGGTTGGGGACCAAATATGTGTTTTTCTTTTATTATTGTACTCGACCCCTAATGTTAATTTCCAGACAGGATATAAAGGGATCAAAAAAGGAAAAAATTACGGCGAAAAAGAAAAGGGGGAATTGTTGAAGAAGAAAAAAGCTTATCACGAAAGCATCAAAACAAAATTTTAGTCAACGTACAAGTAATTTCCATTATCCTGCACCGTCATCTGTGAACCATAATTTCTCATTTCTCTCAAACCGTTGATCAATTCAAATTCCTTATTATACGTGACAGAATCGAGGTTATTCCGGTTCTGGAAGAATTTTCATTTTTCTTAATTAGGGTTTCTTTACTCGTGAATTGAAACCCTAGACTTGATTATGATTAGCTTGATTTTCGAATTAGGTTTGGATATTTCTGTTGCTGTTAATGATATTGATACGAGAGATATTCAAGTGAATTATCGGGAAAAAAAATGAGGCAGTTAAATGGATTTTATAGTAAAAGAAGTCCCCACCTTCGTGGGATTTTCAAAGGGTTATGTGCCCTAGTTTTGATTTTCATGTTTTACAATCGAGAAGATATTGTGAGAAACCCACTTTCAAAGCAATCGTATTCAGTATATAATCCTAAATGGAGCTCAGCTAGGGGGGTTTATTCCGATTTGCGGAACCAATCCGTGAATCGTAGAGAAATGTCTGAATTAAGTGCAAATTCTTCAATTGTGAATGGCTCCGATCCTAATAATTTGGATGTAAAGAAGGCTGAATTTTGTGCGGGGTTGTCTGATCACAATGGCTATGGCAGTAGCTGTGAGTTCCTGAAAGCCCATCCGCAGTGCGCGTCAGATGGGTTTTTTGATTACTTGAAGTTTTATTATTGTGATTGCGGTGAGAGTGCATGGGCATTTTTGGTGTTGGGGGCTTGGCTTGCTGCATTGTTCTATCTTTTAGGAAACACTGCGGCAGATTACTTTTGTTGTTCTTTGGAAAAGCTTTCAACTCTTCTGAAGCTATCTCCTACTGTAGCCGGCGTAACTCTGCTTCCACTTGGAAATGGTGCTCCAGACGTGTTTGCGAGTATTGCTGCTTTTTTAGGTACTGGCACGGGAGAGGTGGGCCTTAATAGTGTATTAGGTGGGGCAGTGTTTGTTACTTGCATTGTTGTTGGGGCTGTTTCCCTTTGTATAGCAGATCAGGACATTCAGATTGACAAGAAGTGCTTTATAAGGGATACTGTATTTTTTATGTTTGCCATTGTGGCTCTTTTTTGGATCTTGATTGTCGGTGAAGTGACTGTTGGTGGTGCCATTGCATTTGTATCCATTTATATTCTGTATGCCTTTGCAGTGGCTGCCAATGAGATTTTGAGGGAACAAGCGCAGAGGTTGAAACTGGACGCTGTTACTCCTTTGCTTCCTGTAAGAGGAAGTGTATTTTCTCATGGAAATCTGGAGGATGAACCCGTCTTCAGCTCGTTGCTTGACATTGAGACTGAAAGTGTTGGTGCCCAGTCCCATGGTTCCCTACCTCAGTGGATGTGGGCTTCTAATGTGGCAATATATTCAAACCAGGTGCTGAAGATCCCTGATGGTGACAAGTCTTTGTGGGGATGGAATGACGAAGACATAGAAATGGAACGACCATCATTTTCCTGTTCGAAGCTATTTTCCCTTCTGGAGTTGCCTCTGACTGTACCGAGGCGGCTCACAATTCCTTTAGTGGAGGAGGAAACTTGGTCTAAGCCATATGCTATGGGAAGTGCTCTATTGGCTCCAATTCTTCTTGCTTATCTGTGGAGTTCACAAGACAGCTTGGGTTCTCAAAGTAGAATAGTTGCGTACTTCATCGGCATCTTAATTGGATGCACGCTTTGTATTCTTACTTATAAGCACACAAGGCCAGATCGTCCACCTCAGAAATTTTTACTTCCATGGGTTTTAGGAGGATTTGTGATGAGTATCGTTTGGTTTTACATGATTGCAAATGAGCTTGTTGCTCTACTTGTTGGATTTGGTGTGGTTCTAAGTGTCAATCCTTCCATCCTTGGGTTAACTGTATTGGCTTGGGGCAACTCGATGGGTGATTTGGTTTCTAACGTTGCTTTGTCACTGAATGGTGGAGATGGCGTACAGATTGCAATGTCCGGATGTTATGCAGGTCCTATGTTCAACACGCTTATTGGATTGGGCATCTCAATGCTGCTGGGAGCCTGGTCTGAGAAACCTATTCCCTTTGTGCTCCCACGAGATAGAAGCTTGTATTTCACCTTGGGATTTCTCATTTCAGGAATTATTTGGGCACTCGTTGTTTTACCCAGAAATAACATGCGTCCAAGCAGGATGCTTGGAGCAGGCCTAGTTGCCATATATTTGATATTTCTCTCTTTCAGGGTGGGCTCTGCTATGGGAATGTTTTCATTAGCTGGTCTTAGCTGATATCATGTACTGTTAGAATGTAAATTTAGAGAATACTTGACCCACGAAAATTGAAATCGTCTAGATTGCTGTGACTGTATTTATTTGAGCATGATCAAGGAGACATTCTTCTGGTGGTTATATAAGAGCTATTTGTATTTAGCATTATACATTGTTGTGTTTGGAGAAGACAGTTCATATGGACAAGTCATATAGTGGGTGCATTACCTAGCTTGTTATTCTTAATTGATTTAAATAGAGTTTTCTATTCATTGTTTTTACCTAATTTTTTAATTCCTAGTCAACATACGTGGTTTGTTCAATACCTTGCATTCTTATCATATTATCACTTTTTACGTGGGTTTTTCAGGGTAATGTTTATAATTTAGGCGTGCGACTGTGAACTATTATGACATGAAGCTAATACTGGCATGTCAGTTTTTTTAGACCTTCAAGTTTCATGTACGGTTAGATTTTATGTGAGGCAAATTCTAGCTTGTCAATTTTGATGGTGTGGTATGATGTTTGAATTCAGTTTTGCACAAGCTTTTGTATATCCCCTCATATTGTAGCTAATGCTTCCTTTCATTTTAGTTAAATCATTTTCATCGATTGTGGCTGCTGCAAATCCTAAAGATCATAAATTGTTGGATATGGATAGAAATATCATCTGTCATTAATGGGGAGTTTCTCTTCTTAGTTACGATGTGTGGCATCGTATGGCATTTTCAATTCGTTGACTAGCTAATGAGAACAGTGCAGGAAATTGCCATTTTCCATCTCTGAGGCTTTATTCACTTTTGTAGGAACTGCAAGATTTCGTGGCGACCTCTGGTGCGTAGGATTCTGAGTGAAGATGTGGCATTTTTAGGTTATATATTTTGGAGTCAAAGTGATTGGAATCCTTCAACTTTGTGAGTTTTCCCTTCAAATGTGTTTGTTGAAAACAAGATTTAAATGATATATACGAAATACTCTTTTAACACCTTAAGGTCTTACATCAAGTGGTTCAATAAGATATCACAGCGTGCAAATAATTTGGATTCAAAATCTCACCACCACCCACTTGTTGAAATTGTGCATGTGTTAGGCTTTGATTGGGGGAAAAAATGAACCCCACCTACACATGAGGGAGCATGTTGAAGACTAGATTTAAATGATATATATGTGATTATTTTTAACCACTTAAGCTTTTAAATTAAGTTGTTAATTACAACTCTCATTTGTATGTAACATATATTCATGGATCATGCTACATGTACTGAATTTTTTACCTACTACTCACAATGGAAATGAAGACCACATTGTCGGAATTTTTAAATACACATGGGCCGCGTATTATGTGAGAGGGGATAATCTTTTATGTACAAATCATTATGTACTAATGGATTAACCCTATATTCATTGAAGGTTGAAGCCCTGTATTTTTGTATATGGAGCCACTAAATCGTCTCCAATTTATACAGAAAACTTTGGACATTTTTGTTTATTGTAATCATCTCCATGTATCTTTGTCTTGGATTTTACTGATTCCAATTTTGTCGAATCGTTGACCACCAATGATCTTGTTATGCATTTTTATCTAGTCTTACCTACATACATGTAGCTACTCCATTAACACTAATGTTTCCAATCTTCTTCTGTTCATTGGGGACAATTAAAGATAAGGGTCGTGCTAGGAGTACAGGAGGGGACTTACAGGCGGTTGACAGGAATTCAAATTGTGATGACGTGGCAGTTGGAAAAAAAAAAAAGGAAATGAAATGACTCAAAAGAGGGACGATTGAAGGAAGGAAACCTAACATCTCAAAGAAAAATGCTCCTCTCCTCTCCCTTGTCGACTGAAATCTCTCGTGGGAAGTCGATTTTCGGCGACATCGAAGGCGACGGCGACGACGACTTCGACGGCGACGGCGACTTCGTTTTCACATCCGGCCGTAGCTTTCTGTTGAAATCGACGAGAGGAGTCGACATCCGAACAGAGCGACGGCGAGGACGACTTCGTTTTCACATCCGACGACGACTTCATTTTCTATTGAGGTTGATTTTGTTGGGTTATGTTCAATTATGTTTTCGGTTTTCTTGAAATTTGTCAATTTCTGAGATCTTTTTCTTTTCAGTTTTGTTAATGTTTGAGTTCGGTTTTTGTTGGATTTAACTGTTGAATCTGGGATGAGCATAATGAGTTCGGTTTTGGTCAATGTTCTTCACTTCTTCTCGATTTTTTTCGAAGTTGTTCATCTGTAATGGTGGAAATGTTGATGAGCTATATCAGTCTGTAATGGTGGAGTGAGTTGTGTAATGGTGGATTGGTGGAGTTTGTTGTGTAATGATGGAATTCATTGCCATATCCGTTTGCAATTCTGTTGTTCTGATTCAGGATGGAACACATTTCTGAAGGGGCTGTGTCTGAAGCTTATCAGTTCTGTTGTTCTGATTAAGGATGAATTCCGTTTGCAATTCATTGCCATATCTGTTTGCAATTCATTACCAGTAAGAACTTCTGAAGCTTACCATGTCTGTCTGTTGTTCTCAATCTCAAGATGAAAGGGGCCGTGCCTGTTGTTTTCATCCTGAGCTACTTTGACTGGGTGAAATTTGAAGAATCAAGCACCATTAATGAAGCAGTGAATGAGGAACATGAAGATTTGCCCAGACAGTTTGACACTTTTGCTTGAATAGCCGACAAACGAGATGTCGAGATTTGAGTTAACGTGACATTTCGCAAGGAAGGGAAAATGATGTGCGGAGTAGTATGTCATGTTTAGGAGTTAGTTGTTGAATGGATAATGCCTTGTGTACATTATTGTTTGTATTTGTATTGTGTTCGTTTTGTACATTCTATATATAAAATGACATTCAATTTCAACCATGTCATTTACCTTCAATATTTGTATATGCATCTGGTGTTGGGCTACTTAAGATTCAATTTGCTAGCATAAAACTGAGATTACCATTTAAACTTCTAGCATTCACATCATCCAACAAAAGTAGAATTGATATAAAATGAAGACACTGGAATCCTGAATACAAAAAAAGTTCATTGAATAGAAATTCAATTCTACATTTTCATTAGCATAAAACTGAAGACAAAAAACATCTGCCTACACCTGGAATCCCTAACTAAAATATGAAGACATCCATTTGGCTCTGCAAGTGAGACTCTTCCAGCAAAAGCATAATAAAATTGAGACATGATCATCTCCAGAAGCCCTTTCTGCCTTCTCAGTTCTAACTTATCCAGCAATCAGGTTCTTCTTCCTTAGTCAATTCTCTTGTCAATTGCATGTATCATCTTTATACAGCCCTTTAATTACAAAATACAACCAAGTTTCATGGACAGAGTAATTACAAAATACACCCCTGTACTTACATCTTATACAAAAAATTGACGAAGCCCATATTTTTGTCTTCAATCCACAGCAGCAAGCTTCATGGACAAAAAAACTCTGTTGCTGCTCACTACAAAGCATAAAAGGAACACTTCAAAGGGCATTTTTCATATCAAAACTTTTCACAGAAAATCTCAAAATTTCAACATGGAAATCCTAGATAAATACAGGTTCCCAGCATGCATAGGATATCATTCCCACTTGAATAATTTTTGCAACCACTTCAGACCAAGTTAAATTAATCAGTAATGGAAAAAATCCTTTTGAATACAATCAAATGATTTCCAATATTTCTAGCTAGCAATAAACAAAACTTGTCGCGAACTGGAACTATAGATACCAATACCAAGCCAATGAAAATAAAGGCCATACCAAAAAGACTTGCGAACTAGACATCGGTGTTAACGAGGAACATTGTTGAGATGCATCAACCTCGGGCATAGCCCCTTCCCCAGTAATATTTCTCCATCTCGGTTTCTTGCCTTTTCTGGAGGACAAACTTGCCTGCATGTAAATCAAAAATTATATGGTTTCCTGGAATTGAACTTTGTTTCAATTAGTAGGCAAACATAAATCAAACCTTTGTTTTCTTCGAAGACAACTCTAAGGGGCCTTTTCGTCGAACTTTTCTTGGAGCACCCTTCCTCTTCGACGATGTTGGATCTAGTACGTTAACGGCCGAATTGCTTAGAGATTCAGACCCAGGATACCTACCACAACTCGACTTCGGTAGCGTCAGCTCCTTTTGTTGAACATTGATCCACTCCATTATTGAACGAACCTGCACTTCATCATCCGCAGCAAGGTTAGCCACCTCCGAAAATGCTCGACACATATCATCGTACCTCAACTGTGTAGGAGTACTCAACAACCCATCGTAATTTACTGTAACCCTTGTGTGTGCTCTAGTTACATCCCGCCTCCATCTCCGCAATATAAACTTATCAGGCAACAACGTGACATTATTGCGGACCAATACTGTGACTGCGTGCCTACAAAGTATCCCCCGAAACTCAAATAAGTGGCAACTGCAAACAACGTCACACGTGTCCTTCGAAAACGAAATCGAAAAGCTCCTCTTCAACCACCGATCTCCACACAATCGGACATCTTCTCGAACCTCATGAATCAGCCATAAATGTCCCTCTGAAACAGAGATGATGTCACAGTAAACCTTCCCGACGAACTCATCTTGGACTTCCCTGAACTTGACAATAGTGTACACCTTCTGAAATTGCTTTTCCATATCATTTTTTTTTTACGCAAGGTACCATTTGCGAGTATGACTTGAAATCAGCCTGAAACTCCTTCTCACTTTATTTCTGAGTGCTCTTTCATATTGTTCAACAAATTACTTCAAAGAGGTCTTCGAATGCACATATCCATCGAAGAATGCATTCATACTCTCACTTCGTTGTGTTGTTGACATTCTGGCCCAGAATGTGGTTTTCAAGAAGCACGGTACCCAATGGCCTCTATTCTCAAACAAGCTGACAACCATTCATTATCGTACAACTGGTATGTATTAATCATTGATATCCAACGTTCCTCGAACTCTTCAGCACTCTGTGAATCATATACTAAACCATGGATAGTCAAAAAGATCGAAGCCTTATCAACATGATAGCCAAATTTCTCAGGCAACTTCTTCAAGATATGCCACAAACACCACCTATGCTTCGTGTGTGGAAATACAATTTGAATTGCATTCTGCATGGCCCTGTCTTGATCAGTAATTATTCCATGCGGTGCTTGACCGTGCATGCACTGCAACCATGTCCGGAATAGCCAAACAAATGTACTTGTGTCCTCATTAGATACCAACCCACAACCAAGCAGTGTCGATTGCCCATGATGATTAACGCCAACAAATGGGGCAAACGGCATGTCATACTTATTGGTGAGATATGTTGTATCAAAGGTAACAACATCACCGAACTCCTTATACGCTTCCCTACACCTATTGTCCGCCCAAAATACATTCTTAAGCCGAGAGTCCTCGTCCAGATCCATACTGAAATAAAATCCAGAGCATCGTGCTTGCATATTCGAAAAATATGATTGTATTGCGGCCGCATCTCCTTCTCCGAGTCGTAATCGTCTAACTTGTTCAATATAATTTCGACAATCCCTCTCCACGAAACTCATAGTCTCATAACCACCTGCTTCCACCACCGCAGAGTGGTAACTTTTATGCAATGGAATTCCTGCCATGTCATTCACTTCAAGTTTTCGTTTCACATTTGCAGTCAATTCTCGATTGCATCGATACAACCTCGATTTCGAAGGACTCGTTTCATGGTTGTGCTCTAGTAGGGCCGTGTTTACTCTCCATTGTCCATTACTTAATAAAGACGCTGAGATCCTTGCTCTACAATCTGTTTGGCTTGTTGGTTGTTGCTTCAAAGAATTGCTTGAACCATAACTTCTTCTTCCCTCACGGCCACAAGTGAACGTTACGTATCTCATAACTCCGTCAGCCCCCTCTTTCGAGTTCCGTTTTCTAACTGGAAAACCAACTTGAAAAGCATAATGCTTGTAGAAGTCAAGAATATCATTTTCATCATTGAACATCATACCCACCTCGGGCACTTTCACATCATCTCCTCCCACCCTATCATTTGCTACTTCGTTCTCATCATTGTGACATTATCATTCCCAGATTCGGCCAACACATCATTATACTCCTCTTCCGTAGTTTCCATTCCTGTAATGACGTAATCAATCAGCATTACTGGTGAACTAGATTAAATAAGCTAAGTAATCGATAAGGAGTACAGGTGAACTCAATAAATAAGCTAGTGTTCCTACATTTGTGCACTTCCTTTACCTTGTAGGAAATCAACATGTTATATACGAAATGAAAATTAGATTACAGTAACACAACAAATTCGGCCTCTAAATAGTTGCAAGAAAATATTACCTCTAAATATTGAAAATCTTACCGTATTGAAAATTTTGCATGAAAATATTACCTCTTAAATTCGGCCTTCTCCTTGTGTTTAATAGCCTGCACTGAAGGCTTCTAATTGCTGGTTCGCTTCCGGTCCAAAGAAAGGGGAGGTCGACGGTAGCAGTCGGGATGAAGAGGAGGGGATGTATTTTCGTTTACCAGCCCAAAATGGGGATGAAGAGCTGGTCGATACGCCGGATTCGGAGCCGGCAACCACTACAAAATGAAGGTATTCAGCAGGCTGAAAATGAAGGTTACGCAGTAGCAACAGTTGAAAATGAAGGTTTAAACGTCGATAATGGAGGTCTGGGAGTGCGGTAGCTGGTTACTATTCATTTTACCAACTGAAAGTATGCCGGAAACGGAGCCGCCAACCTTTGAAAATCAAGGATTTGGTACAGTAAACTGGAAATTGTGGGAAATGAAGGTTCCCTCGCTTTCCTTTCCTTTTACTTTTCTAATTGAATTTTTTTTTTTT
>CAIGRT010175129.1:0-16245 GCA_903798405.1 Fraxinus platypoda | reverse complement strand
GAATAAACCCACGAAGTCAGCTACCTATTAAATTCCCGTCGTTTACTAAAGTAATAAGATATTAAGATGTCAAAAGATTAAATATTAGTTCAACGAAATTATATCATTGATTAAATAAAAATTTAAGATTAGGAAAGATCTTTCATTTAGTAATATTAAAAATAAAAATATATTATAAATTTAATTTATTAAAAAATAAATAAAGTAATAAAAATTATAAATAAACGAAATATAAAAGGATATTGAACTTAATCATCGACAATTTACAAAAAATATAGAATGAAGAAAAAAAAATCAGAGTTGATATCGACTTCTTCCACCAGCGGCCAGCAAGTCTATTGTTGCTGACATTAACAACAACATTGTCATTGATCATTTTTGTGCATCAGTGCTCACTAACATTATCATTTATGGGAATAGGAGTGATCTATACCATTTTTCAAAGTACGAGTAGAAGCATTTTTTGTTGCGTCCTTTGGTGTACGATGCTCCTGGGTTGGATTTGGGAAGCATCGGAGTTCACTTGACAACGTTGCTTCCTCCAATTTTAGAGGAATTGGAAGAGGAGAAGAACTCGAGAAATTGGACGACTAGTTTCTGGTTAACATAGGTAAGGATAGACGTGCGACTATGAATGTCAGTTTTGGATATTCCGGATGTAGAAAGTGTTCCTACAAGGTCTGCTTCAAATCTGTCAGCAGAAAAATACAAAGGACTTCACGAAGTTATGTCAACGTCAAATTTAGTGACTATATTCAATTAGAAGATTGATGAAGAGAATTTCTTAGTTGATTTCAAACTGAGACATGCGGTTCTCTCAAACCTAATTCATGTGTATCTGATTCTGGAAGGAAAGTTCTGAACCTGAATGGGAAACTATTGAGGGTTCTGTCGTAGAGAAAGGGATAGAAGTTGAGAAAGTACCCAACAAAGTTACAAAAGAGCATGTGAAATCGGACTTCAATACATTGAATGTTGCTCAAGTTCTACTAGAGAGTCTTGAAAATGCCAGCACAATCAAGGTTCCCCTTGACGTGGATATCGCATTTCTTCCTCCTAGTAAGGAAATTGATTGTCGAGCCATCGATAAGTGGCTCCAATTCTAAAGAGAGTGACATTTGTCTAGCGAATCACTAATAAAAGAACTGTCTCAAATCTGGTGTATGAAGAATTTGATTCTCAAGAAGATGAAAATGAAAAGTCCTTTGTTATTTAGTCCAATTATATAGATTTGGAAAGGAAAAATCACTTAGCTTAGATGATGTTAATGAATCCGTGGCTAGTGAATTCTTGGACAGGCCGGGGATAGAGCATAGCCCATTTGGCTTGAATTCTGAAAGTGAGCCTGAGTCTCAAAGAGAGCGCTTACTAAGGCAATTTGAGGAGGAGGCTCTTGCCAGTGGGAATTCTTTATTCAACTTTAACAAGGACCATAACAAATCGGAGTTTGTTAAAGACTTTCAAATTGAATGTGTATGGGAAACTCTTTATGAGTACTTCCATAACTAATCAAATGTTCAGAATTATGAGAAAATGATTAAGATAGAATCTGATGCAATGAGAACTAAAAAAGGACATCAATGTTAGAAGACTTGGAGACTGAAGCTTTGATGCGTGAATGGGGCTCAAATAAGAATTACTTTCGACATTCTCCACCTAGAAGCTCGGATGGCTTCGAGAGTCCAATTGATATGCCTTTTGAAGATCCTCAGCAGCTGCCTTCCCTTGCATTTTGTGCTCAATGAGCCTACACTTTCAAAAAAAATGTCAAAAATGGGAGGAGCATAGTAATGCAGTGCCTAGTTTTGTGGTGGTTCCTGCTGAAATGGATTATGGTGTAACTAGCATAGTCCAGGGTCTAGCCTCTATTGGAATTGAAAAGCTCTTATTGTAGGCAAAGAAATTGTGTTTTTTGGAAGATATAATTGGGAAGATAATGCAACACAGGTGGAAGCTTCATCCAGCCTGGACTAGTCTGAGAGGTTTATTGTTACTATTTCAGCATTTCCATATATATGTATTTGTATGTGTGTTACTCATATTTCAACCTCTCGACAATTACACCAATTTTAACTGCTTAACATTAAAGACGAAGATGCTGATGGTCTGATGGGCATATCTCAAGCACTTGATGAACGTACGACGTTGGATTCCAGTGAAATTGATTCTTATCTCATCACTGATCTCATTGTTGCATGATTTCTATTGTAAATGTACAATATCGTTAACAAGTAATAAGTGGACCTAAGAGTCCGAATTATCGTTTTCACGAGAACTATTATTTAAGTGTTGGTTTAACTATTCATAACTTCTATTTGAATAAAAACAATTAAAATTGAGTTTAATTTTATCCTAAACATTATGAATCTATGAAAATAAATAAAAAGTGCACAAAACGACAATTATAGGGTTTTACTTGATTAATGAAAAGTGTTGAAATCACAAGTTCACTATAGTTATCCCCTTAATCTCAATCATTATATTCTTACAACAATCAATTATTGTTTACTTAATCGAATTCTTTTAAATTAATTGATTTACGTCTCTAGGGGTCAAACCAATTATATTCAATTAAGTCAACTTATTATAACTCTACGTGAATCAGGGTAAATCTTAATCAAGAGTATGCAATCAACAAAAAATTCAATTAAGGGCCGTAAAATTAGTAAAAGTGTATCTTTATCTTCTACCTAGATTAAGATTTTTACTACGCGGTGCAAACAAAACTCACCTATGGACTCATTACCGTTTAAAAATAATGAGTAATTAATTCAATGTAAAAATAATACACAACATCAATTGAAGATAAAGCGTGATAATTCAAATTAATGTTCAAAAGTAGGTTACAATATTTTGTCCCAACTAATCGTTTAGTTATACAACATGGGAGAATAAACATACAAGAAAGATTCATCGTCGAATTTAAAGAAAAACAAAAAAAAATATGAAGATACGTGAATAGCTCGTGTTTTCTAGTTCACAGCTGCATTGTCAATACTTGAATGTCATAAATAAATCATGTTTGAACACAAATCAATGACTAGCAAAATTTTACATACACGCTCCATTTTCTGTCAAGATATGAGTTTTACAGTTCATATGACAAGAAGGCAAAATGAATAACAAACCAAAAAATCCAACAAGATTCATATGAAAACAACATTACACAAACACTAGAAGAATACTACTCGAATACATCATCCTGATTATCCTCAATTGTGTCTGAAGGGTTCTCTTTTTGTTTAATGTATCCATACTTTCTCAGAACCCACAAATTCATACGAACCATATTTCCTATGAAAACAACACCCATGAGAGTCAACCATGTTAAGACTGATATTTGGGTGACTTCGCGTAATATGCCCTCGACATCACTGGGTGACATATGCCGGAGTGTCAAGAAGTAAGTGGCGACCTGAGCACTAATTGCGATCCACACTATTACCATTTGAACCCACATCCAACGCCTTCGATTCAAAGGCAGACCGCTAACTAGGAGGAGTATTATACTTAACGACGAAAGGAAAGCAATCGTGTTGAAAATCATGAATATCCCATACTCTTTAGGGTTTTTGTAAGCCATTATCGAATGCCCAACAGTGTGAGGATCACTAACTGGGTTCCCATTTTCGTCTACTGTATAATCATCCTGCCAGACACCGCCAGGCGGGGTTAGTCCAGCTTGAAATGCCACAGTTGCAATCAAAGACGCAACCACCATTAATGCACTACGTCTCCTACCTAGCCAGTCAGTGTGCTTGGGCTTTACAACTGGCTTCTTTGCATTGCTTTGCAGCGAGGATAGTCTTGCATTGCTTTGCAGCGAGGATAGTCTTATCGTGTTCTGCCTAACTTTTTCTGGTATCCAATCTTCCGTGATCAAATGCAAATCCTTCACACTAGAAGCACCGGCCTTTTGAAGGGAATTATGGATTTCCATATCTCTTAGGTCTCTCGGGCTTTGATTTAATATATCCAAAGCTGTCAATCCACTCTTATTCAAGGCATTCATTTCCAATCCATTCAACTCAAGCAAAGAGTCGATGATCTGCTCAAGAGAAACAAGATTACAATTAATTAGAACATGTAGTTCATATTGGAAACCAGAGAATTAGAGCCTACCTACTTAATTCTCAAATTCAAACTGTAATTTGTGATAGAGTTGATCCCTTTTCTTATAGTTATGCCCCATAATTAAAACCATATTATTTCACCCATATCAACTTCGTGTTAGGACTTGGAGTTCGACCCCTAAAGGTTAACCTTTTAGGACGAGTAGCTTAATTCCCGAAGAAAGTCTCCATGTCTAACCACTAGAAACTTACACACTACATGCCACAATTATTTTTCTTGGCATCAAAGAAGCATGATTTTGACCATCTACATGTGTCCTCTTCTTCGTTTCCCCTGTTCTTGTGTATAATTGAACATAAATCCTAATATTTTTTGTTGTTCAAATTTGGGCATATTGATTAACCAATTGACACGTAACTTAATGTTCTTGTTAGTATGTTAAACAAGGGAAAAATCAAGAAAATAAATACGAACCTCAATTTGCTTCTTAGCCACTGCAATATGCAAAATCGAATTCCCATCACAATCCTTCAAATTCACCAAATCCCCATCTAATTTCTTCATTGCCTCAGCCAAATTCTGTAACATTTCCACCCTATTATACTTCACACAGAGATGTAAACACGTCTCGCCTCGGTCAGTCAGAACCCTGCTCAACTCAGGAACAACTCGGACCAATTCAGTCGCTGCCGCCGCCCTCCCCTTGATCACCGCAACATGCAAAGCAGTCCTCCCATCTAAATTCCGCACAAAACCCACCTCAGAATCCGCACTCAGAAGCTCCTTGACGATGTCCACGTGTCCCTTCGCCGCCGCCAAGTGCAGTGGCGAGCAGCCATTAGAATCCAACTCAGCCGCTAACTCGGGCTTCCGATTTAGCAATTCTTTCACGAAATTTAAGTGGCCTAACATAGAGGCGGTATGAAGAGGCGTTTGTGAGATACATAAAACTATGATTTTATCTAATATCAATGGATCTTCTTCCAAAATTTGCTGTAATAACTCTACTTTTCCCTGTAAAGATGCCTCTGATAATCTTTTCTCCATTCTCTTTCGCTATCCAAAAACTCTTGACCATACAGACATCACCTGTTCTTCGTACGCTTCAGATATGGATTCGCTGCTTCCATCCATAAATCTTTATGCGATTTCGTTATTTTCTTGATTCGGCATACTTTATTCGGAGACGAGTAGCAGCCGCCAAAGATGAAAGTGGAGAAGGAAGCTGTTAATTGGTGGGAAAAATTGCAGTGGGTCCCGTTACATTTTTTCTAGATGGAAGGACCCATAAATGTTGACCCTAAAAATTTCGAGTTCTGCTATGGGGTACAGGAACAGGATAGATACAATAGGGGGGTGGTTGAGTAGGAAAATCAATTTTTTAGTGAGTAAAATTCAAATTTCTGTAGAAAAAATATGTACTCACAACATTTTTGTAAAATTTCTGTCACTGTCAATTACGCTATGTGAGATGAAATGAAAGGAAAATTGGAACTTTCACATGCAACTTGCAACGAATTATGCGTTACAACAAAACATGAATTGAAAATGACTAATAAGTGTATTAATTACATGAACCTGTCCGAATTGTTAAGCATTTCTTTATATTTTCTGTTACAAAAATGATACTTGTACAGTCATTAGAGGGCTGTAATTTTTACAGCCCTCTCTAATTAGTGTGGGTCCCACTAATTAATTAATTAGTGGGACCCACACTAATTAGAGAGGGCTGTAATGGCTGTAAATGTAGCAAAATTCTTTCTGTTAAATAACTATAGGTTTCTTTGATCGTAAGTTCATCGTTCACTTTTTCATTTTCTATTAGGGTTTTAAGTTGTAGAGATGTCGGTAGTATGTATTCATTTTGCTTAGTTCTATTATTCCTCGTTAAGCATTCAATTGAAAAAATAAAAGAAGGAACACGAAAAGATTACGAGCCTTGAAATTTACGCTTGTTTACATAAATGTGAAAAGTTATGCTATATGTGAGCGGGGAGGGACCCTTTTTAGGTGGAAGCATTATTCAAATATTGGAATAATTTTTCTAGAAGGTCAAACATTGGGAAGTCAAATAGTCTAGGAAACTTCATTTTGTGTACAAATCCTTATAAGGATTTTGCCCCTTGCACGTGAAAACTGTGGGACAATTTACATGGACTGAAACATTAAATGATAAGAAAAATTAAATAACTCATTTAATTTTACCTTCCATTTATTTTGTCAGACTGAGATTGCAACTCCTGTAGAACAACATAACATTATTCATAATTTAAAGTCACTAATGCCGTCTGTTCTAACACAATGTCATGCCTAAATTTCAGTGAAATAATATATATTGGATTGATCAATCTAGCTTCACCCGAACTTTTACTCATTGACATATTTTCCATATGTTAAAAATCACATAAATGGAGGGTAGTCACGAACCCACTCAATTCACCGGTGAAATCACGCTTCTCCTCCTTTGCTTGGTGTACACGAATTTGCTGAAGTTTACAGAGGGAAGTTGATTAAACTTTTATTAGTTACAACTCGCAAGGATTTTAGATTACAAGATATGTTCCAAAACAATAGATAATTAAATTAGGTGACTGAAATTTAATTTAGCCATTGTTTGATAACCATTAAAGCAAAACTTTTTTTTCTTAAACTCATTTTCAATCACATTCTCGCAATAAAATATTTTACATATGAACCCGAAATTTTTTCCTACATTTTAGCCACACATTCTCCAAAATATCACTACCTCACTTTAATGGTTGTCATTTGGCCTCCTCGTTTCCCCATACTTTACGTTTTTTAAAACACTAAAAAATACCATTGTTTTATGATTTTCCTTACTCCCTTTCCACTAACTTTTCTCATCTTTACTATTTGCATTCTTGGTCCTACTAGCAGTTATTTGTAGTCGAAGCCCTACTGCCCTTGAAGCTGGTTAAACCTGGTCCAAGGGGTTCGGCATGGTCCGACAACTTGCCATGCTTGCAGGCAGAGTCAGGCCTCACTTTTTTGAGCACCCCGGCCGAGTCACTTTACATCTCATAGGAGGTCCTTGTGAACCAACAATGCAACCTGAGCTGAGATTGGATGCAATAGAGAGAACAGCATCTTGAGATGCAATTAAGTTGCTTAAAACCAATATTTTCAACTGTAACTCAATTAGTTCCTAAATCATCGTTATTTAAGATAAAAATTGTCACAAAGAGATATATATATATATATATATATATATATATATATATATATATATATATATACACATGCAAGAGGAAAATCTCTACATAACCCATAATTCAGATTCACATGGGCAGACACCCAGAGTAACCATCTAGATAAAGCCGACTAGCAACATTATAGCGGTCATCCCTGTTATTGTTCCCAATGTACCAATAACACAGTTAGCCATGTTCAGAAAAAGATAGGAATAAAAGATTTGTAAACCAAGTACCTTAATCATAGAGCATTCCAAGGGCGTGCTCTCTTCTTGCTACTACAGGTTGGGCATTTGTACTGCTTGATATATTCAGCACGAGCAGGAGTTATGTTAACACACTTGCCATGGAACCATCTCTTACATACATCACAGAAGATCCAAAATTCATCCTCAACATAGAGTTCATTACATGCTCCACACAAGGTTTCATCATTCTCCTCTTCATCCAAGCCCTTGTCCTCGTACTTGACTTGGATCTTGGAGTTTTTGGCCTAAGATTCAATAAAATGATGTTTTCATATTTAATGGTAAAGCACACAGCAGGAAAATGCGTTTAAAGGAGGCGCAAAACTGTGTTTACTGCAAATATGAAGGGTACATGATTAAGGTAATATTGTTAAGCACTGCCATATATACGACACTCCAACATCTAAGAAGTGATAGCTGTTAGAAAAATCAACCATGGGATACTGCAGTATTTGTGCGAGGATAATAAAAATAAAACAGAACCTGCATCCTACAATGAAGATGTGTTACACATGCTACAAATCTCCAACTATTCTGCTGAAGAATCATGATACATGAACTACTTGATCAAGTTGAAAACGCCATGTAACTTAAGAATTTACCAATGGTTCACCAATGTTCTTTCTTCCTTGAGAATTAATGCTCATCGTGTGGTGAATAAATGCAGAAACTAGAGCCAAGTGGTTGGTTACTAATGCAAACATCATCTCAGCACAACATTGTTTAATGCATCTTGCCATGGAAAAATGTACTGGGAACAAAGCAACGATTAATAAGGGGAGAAAAAGACTAATCCAAACGTGTAATATTCAACTAACACTCTGTAGAGAAACTCTTCATTATCCTTGCAACTCGAGTACTGCACAAGCCAAATCAACTATATGCTAAAAAAGATAGGTGAAGAGAGCGTGCCACGAGCAGAGATGATCCCCAGCCAAGAGAAAACTGAACAGATGGGAAGGGGTTGAAGCAAATATTTTCATGTAGAGGATTACACAGGTACAGATTTGATCAAGGATTTCCAGGCGAAAATACCAGAAAATGCTTGTACACAAATTTCAAAGATAAAGCACAAGGGAAGCAAGTGTACAAAGTGCAAACAAACCTACAAGATAGATTTTGATATTCATTATTTTCCTTTATTTTTCACCATAATCAACTGCATTTAACAACTTCTATTTTTGTATTTATTTACGAGCGAGAGAGAGAGTGAGTGAAATCAGTTTTATCCAGTTTTTTATCACCAGAACCTAGGAACAAAATGAACGATAAGTTACATGCCCATTCAGACAATGGCCTGTACCAATCAATAATTTTCGGCAGCAAACGTTCCACTGACTGATAAATATGGCAAAAGTTATACATTAGCAGTATTTATAATCATATTATTGGTACAGGCCGCATTTTCTGAAAATTTGTGAATATATGTGCAAGTATATAGTAACAATCACAAATTCCAGATAAAACAAAGAAAAGATGGTCTCTTTTACTGCTTTTGAGTTTAACTTGGATGTGTCCTTCACTTGCTCCTCTGTAGCTCCAGTCACAATATCAAATATTGTCGGCAGTTCATTTATCCTATCGAACAAATCATTCCTGCATCCAGATACCAGCAATAATTTATGAAACAAAAGACCAATTATCAGAATAAATTTTTTAAAGAAATGTTAGCTATTTGTAATTTCTATCTCTAAGAGAAATGGAAGAGACTGTTGCATCATAAATATCCTGCGAAAAAAAATCTTGCAGAAGATCACATAGCACTTCACGTATACACTGCATAAGAATCACTAGGATGACCTTGCCTACCAAACTTATAGCCCGTTTCACATTGCTTTTGCTTTTACTTTTGCTTCATATAGAAGAGCTTTTGGAAGAAGCTGTCTTAATTTTTGTTTGAAAACTAATTTTTAGAAGAACTTCCTTTTTCAGAAGTGCTTTTAGAGGAAGTTACATTGAATCAACTTCCTCTAAATCAATGTAACTTCCTCTAAATGCTCTTCTAACTACCAGAAACACTTTCATAAAATCAGCCAAACGAGTCTATAAACAACTTTTGGGCCACAAAAGGTCAAGTCCTTTTTACTTTTCAAAAGTCATGCCAAATTGGCATTATGATTATTCGAAGGCCAAGAAAGATGAAAGGACAACAAATGGGAGCTGCAACTCTTTAAGTCATTTAAACATAGAGCTCTTAACACCTCAGCCATACCGAAAACACATAACAAAACCAAAATTTAGGTTCAGATCCCAGCATTGTTCACCAATAAAATGAACAATCTTTTTCCCGGATTATTTGGGAATAAAAAATGACAAAAGAAACAATAATTAAATAAGCCGAGCAATTCAAAGCACTGAGTTCATAAGTTACAATTAACCATACCTGTCAGCTCTTTTGAAACGAAATCTGCCACCAAAAAAGAAAGCAACAGAAATTAGCCACAAGTCACTACGAACAGCAACTAGAGCTAGCCAGTCCTTTGCTTGCATCTGATCTCTGGGAAAGTTTATACCTAATGTAGGCTCAGGAAGTTCAGGAGGCACCTCCTCATCAGGCAATTTAACTTCCCACTGCCCATTAGGAAGTCCATAAAGACAGATATTTTCCTTCTCTGCAAAATTTCCATATATTTAACTCAATCAATGTCATTTAAGCTACCAATTGAAATGCTTTTGAAAGAAAGGCTTAGTATTGACCGATAAATATAGCCTGCTCAGTTAATACATGAGCAGTATACAATTGAACGTATTCATGAGGTCGAACGTCCTATTTGCTGTAAGTAGAAACATAAGAAGGAGCTATGGACTGACTTCTTAAGAAAGCATCAAAATGATAACAAATATAACACGAAACACTAAAATTGACTCCCTTCGATTTATTTAAAATTTAGATGGATTAAATATAATAATATTTCTCGTTCCTATTATGAGACTTGTAAAGACCAACTATTGTTTTTTTTTTTTTCCTTTGGCGGGCCTTTTCTGTGCCATTTGCATTCAGAAATAACCATCATATGAGAAAGTCCAGTCAAACAAAAAAGTTTCATTTAGTAAACTTGCTCATTAGGTGTGATGTGGTTGTATTAGTAAGCATACAAACCCCCGAATTTGCTTGTGTTTTCTTCCCCTTTTGCATGTTCTTAATGCTTAATGAACTATCGTGGCTTCCTCCCTAACATTGTTTTGGAACTGGTTGTAAAATGGCACACAAAGGGACTACACACATAAGAACAGCATAAATATGAAAGACGTAGCAATTTGAATCATAAGAAAAACACAAACGGGAAAGAGAACAAGAACCAAGCATCTATAGTAACTGAAACTAGCACGTGTAACAAAAATCTACAGGATGCCAAAACAATGACAAGCCTTGGTGATTACACTATTTCACGTGGACTATGAAACTTCCTTGATGGAAAACTGTAGAATTTTTTGTTGTATTCAGTTGAGAGGATGAGAAGTAGTAGTTCCATTACTGTTCCAACTCCAATGTGCATCGCTTTGTTAGACAGAAATTTCACAGAATGTGTTATGGGTTGAACACATTAAATACCAGGGGTGCAAAATATGATTTCAAACAAATATGCAATGCGTGGTCCGACTTGTTAAAATTGTTTTAACTCAGACACCACCTCACCGTTTTCCCATTCAGATTTTAATCAAAATTGACTAAGATATCTACATTGCAACAGAAACTGAAAAAAAAAAAAAAAAGTAACCATTTAGAAATACTTCAACTTTGAGTACCCAGGAAAAAAATTACCCATAAAATTTAAGGCATGACAAGTTGACAACTTCCGTTTGGCAAAATTTATAAATCAGCTGCAAATGGTCAAATTTCACTTTGAATCACACGTTCCTATGGACTCCCGAGTAATATTCTCTTATCCACCACTCATTTCTATTTATAAAGTAAACCATTTATAAATTCTTCCCAAATGGAGGCTTAATTAATTGAAGAACTATACAATCAAATTCCAATAAAATCAATTACACAATGATATTTTTGTCTAAACATGTGCAGACAGAAACTTAAAACACAAGAAACTGCTAAACCCCTCGCTATCAATTTACCCCAAGAATGCAGAAAAGCTATAGTTGATTAAATTACCTAAATAAAAGTTAAATAAAGAAAACCATTCAGAATTGTAAGAGAAAAAATTAAATTAAATTTCATAAAGTCATGAATAAATATAAAAATCAATGGCCAAAAAAAGAAATTGTGTGGAGAGAGATTATCAACGTAAAAATGGAATCCAACTCACCAGGATCGCAAAGTTGATAAAATTCTTCAGCATCTGTTAAAGTTAACGCAAAACCCCCCAAAAAATTTAGCAAATATTATATACTCATTAAATACCAATATATTTCAAAAAAAAAAAAAATTAAGCACCGGTGGTGAGAGCTTTGATTAAGCCAGCACGGCGGCCCTTGAAATCACTACAAACGTCTTCCACCGAGAGAGGAATCATGGCTATTCGCACACAAATTTATGAAAAATTGGATAATTTTGATTTTTTTTGATAAAAATTTCGGCGTTTGAGTTGGAAACAGATAAAATTTTCAAGTATATATTTCTTCCTAAAGAAGAACTCTCTCATGAAAAAATCTCACTCTATACTTCTTTCACAGACCTGGTTTATAATTCAACTTCTTGTCCCTTTAGTTCCCCTTGCATATTCTTGAGTACACATAACGATAAAAAATGGGAAAAATAAATTCTGCATCCCAATCTATACATGAGTGAGTATATGAGTCTCCAACCTTAAAACATGAGCATCTGAGTCCCCAATATAGTTAGTAATGTGCATTTAAGTATTAGAATGAACGAATAAAATCTAACCCTTAAAAATCAAAATTTTTTTTAATTAAAATCACTATTGCATCCTTATTTCAATATATTAAAAATAAAACTAGGATTTTTTATTGCAGTTTTTTGACATATATTATCACGTATTTTTTATGCTCAGAGTTTATTTGTAATAGAATTGACGATAAGATCATTAATTTATACCATTATAGAATTTAAAGTATATATTATTCTTACTAAACCAGATATCTCATGGAAAACTCATATAATTAAACTTCTTGGATAACATTATGTATTGATAGGTGTGTATATATCGATCCACTGTATGAAAGGATGAAAAAAATAAACTTGCATCCCAAATGTTTATGTGAGTAAGCATCTAAGTCCCCAACATTCAAAAATTAACACTTGGATCCCAACCAATTGCTTGTTTGGAATCGTCCACTTGGTACGTCACATATTTTTGGTGCACAGCGAGTTTATATTGAATAAAAACGATAGAAATATTGCGAATTTTTGAACACGGCATAATTTTAAGCAGACATATTTCTTACAAAAGAACGAGGTTTTTATGGATGGTGGACAAATAGTATATTTTCTCCAATTTGAGCCTGGTTAGTTTCACGTGTTGCTATCTAAGCTAACCCTATTTTCATATAAAATAGGTTTTGTAATAATGATTTTTTTAAAGAATGTGTGATTAAAAAGTAGAAAAGAATTTTGAATTTATGTTCAAATTATTTTATTGATAGAATATGTGATTAAAAATGAGTTTTTGAATAATAAGACTTAAACAGGAGCTAAATCTACAGCAAAATCAATAAAAAAAAAAAGAAAAGAAATACAAATGAAAATAATTTAGAAATAAAAAATAGAAATTATATTGAAATTAGTTTAAACAATTGCCGCCGTAACAAAATCAATCCTCAAAGTATTAAAAATTAAAAAAACAACAAAAAATTTAAAAGGTGAAATTAGCGTTAAACTTAGTGGTGGAAAACGAATTCAATCGCAAAGTTTTTTATAGAAATTAGAGCGTGTCTAGGTGAGCTTTTCATCAGATTTTCATTCAAAATATAACCGTTTTTTTTCAAACAGTGGCCCCCACACCTCTCACATATGGTCAACTGTTGCGGCTGTAGCTATTGGCAATGGTTGAAATTTCAATCAACATCTGGCAAAGAATTGGCTCCAGACACAGCCTTAATGTACAAATAGCTTAATTGAATTGGCTCCAGACACAGCCTAAAAGCATAACGTAGAATAAAATTAAAGAGAACATTGGCAACAAAATATTAGTACTTTCTATGACAAATATATGTGCGGAAAATAGTAAATTTAAAGTATTTAATGATTCGAGATTAAAATAAAGTAGTGCAAATTTACCACGTGAAAATCTTGCCCTTCGGCAAATTCATTGCAATTAATCGGATAGAAATCGTAAATTAAAAAATTATATCTTAAAATAAAAAAAAATAAAAATTGTTTGATCACAAATTTTGTTATCTTGATATATAGTAAAGGTTGGTTGTTATTGTTGCACTTTTAAGAAATTCAGCTTTTGTTATACCGAAGAAATAATTAGCCCACTGGAAGAGGAATAATCATTTAAGTTGTAAGCTTTTGTTCCAGAATTGTTCAATATTTCAAAATTAGTGTTTTAGACATTAGTAAATTAAAGTGATTTATTGTTTAGATAGTTATTAGATTCGACCCAGACAATTACTAGTCGAACCGGTAGGTCATTGCATAAAAACCTAAAAAAAAATATAAAGTATAAAAATAATAATTTATGGGCAAAATTAAAATTTTTAATTTATTTTTCATTAATTATTTAAATCTATAAAATAAAGTAAAAGGTTGGACAAATTTTTTTTAAAGAATATTTTTATAAAACATATAAATGATTTATTAGATAAATATAAGTTATTGCAAATAAGTAATACTAAAGCACTTTATGTTCGAGTAATGAGAAACACATTATTTTCCTTAGAGATTGGACCAAAAAATTTTGCAAGAGAATTTCAAAACACAGTCAAATTGGTCAACCGGGCCGGTTAAATAGCCGATTAATCGGTCAAAGCCCGATTTTGACCGACTCAAGTACATTTCTATCAAATTAATTCGTTCGGTCCAATCAAGGGCCAAGGCTGTCGATTTTTCAGTTCAATCGGGCCGGGTCGGATTTTATAACTATATAAATTTATTTTGAGCTAATACTAGGTGATGATGAGGTGCTTTGCTTATATAGACCTTGTTTGAGCAATTTTTTTGTTCAAAATGCATTTTGGAATTGTATTTTGAAGAGAATGTGTGGGTAAAAAAAAAAAAATGAGTTCGCTTGTTAAATTATTTTATTGAAAAATATGTGGTTAAAAATAAAAGAGAAAAATGTATTTTGAAAATAATACGATGAAACAAGGACCTAATCTTGAAATGATTGTTGAATTAAGTCAACCTCTAATGATCTTTCCATTATGATAAATTTCACTCAATTATGTTAGACCGAACTCCTAAATGTTAAAATGTAAGTCTTTAGTACGATCACTATCGAATTCGTAATTTTTAAGGAACAAAAAAAAGGGAAAACGATGCAAAGTTATTTGTAAAAATGTCAAGGCCGGTGTCTAGTCAAGGCCGGATCATCTCAAAATTGGATGGTACCAACCCCACCTATTTGAGTTCTTTAAATTGAAGCATATAATAGATCTATATGACAGTGGAGAAATTGTCTTATCATTTATTCCTCAAGTACTGGAATAACTCACAGAATTTTGATACAGAATTTTGAATTTCCTGCATCCTGTCCGTCCTTGTGTATTTTCCCTCTTCCCATCTTTGAATCTATTCCCTCCATTTCAAAATTCTGTATAAAATCTGTATAATTATTCTGTACTTGTAGCAAAATTCTTTGTCTTATTTAGGAAAAAGGACAGAGTTGGTGGGGGGTTCTGTTATAATTATCTGCCCACCCAAACTTTTGTCTGTTCTATCGTCTTCTTGTGAAGGAAACAGTCAAAATCCACCAGATTTTCAATGCTTTACCATTCATTTAAAATCCAGCTAGAATGCTCTCAGTCATAGATTATTTGGAGAATCCTACAAGAAAGAAAAAAAAAACAAATTATCTTATTTGTCTTATTCATTTCCCAGATTCAGCTATTGTTTAAAAGTACCCTTCTAAAGTTATTAAGAGCCTGTTTATTTTGGATTAAAATCAGATTTTAATCCAAGTAAAAGTAAAACAATCAATATTAACCACATTTTTTATGGGTCCCACAACTTTTCAATCACAATTTTCAAAAACTTCTATCACAACTAAAAATCTAATTTCAATCACCACCAAACACCCTGTAAATAATTAAATATTGTGTTCCTATTATTTTATGAAGTATTTTTCTTAAAGAGTAGTTGCATTACTTGTTACATTAAATTATAGACAATTAAATGTAAACTTCTCATATCGTGTCACATAGATTGATGTTAAATATCACGAGTACTGCACAACCTTATTATTTTCTTCATTGTGAGTTCATTCAATTGGTTTCTATGTGACTTTTTGAATAAACTTTCTCAAGATAACAAAATGAAATATATAATCTTGACATCGCTTACCAAAGACTAATCTTGTTAATTAAATTAAGTGATATATATATATTGATAATTCAAAAGTATACTGTACCCTGTTTGGACTTTGGTTCCAAATTTTGAAAATTAATTTTTTCTTAACTCATTTTTGATATCGTAGTTTAGGGGTGGGCGCAGGTCGGTTCGGTTCGATTTTTTTCGGTTCCAGAAATTTTCGGGTATTTAGTAAATGGAACCGTCGGTTCCAGATATAATTCTGGAACCGTTCGGGTTCGGTTCGGTTTGGTTCCATTCCGTTCGGTTCCGTACTATA